>CAUYQG010132315.1:0-38285 GCA_963574415.1 Tarsius wallacei
CTCGAATTACCTCTGAATTTGTATAGTCACAACAATTATATGGGGGATGGCGGGTGGGGGGGGGGGCTGCTGATGGACCCTGCACTAGGAAGCACGTTGACACAACTCCACAGAACTGCTTTAGGTATTAATGATGAAATGTCACTTTGGCCTGCTTAAACTTGAGTTCTCAGAAGAGAGTCGAAAGAAAGCCCGTAGACAGAAACAAGAAGACAAGGTCTAAAGAAGTTGGAGGGTGGGGGGTGGCGGTGGCTGAGCTCTGCAGGGAGGGGCGGGGGGTGCGGGCAATCAGGACACTCTCTGGAGCTGGGCTCAAGGCTGCTGAGAGTTGGGGAGCCCAGCCCCAAGCTCTGGACTATCTACAGGGATACGCTGGGGAGTCAGCACGGAGGCAGCGTCAGCTGGGTGGACACACTCGCCCTTTGCCTCTGAATTCGGTAACGGAGCGTGACTTTGCTCCTTCCCAGAGGGCAGTTTGAGCAGGGGGAAGAGGAGAATGGAGGGACGGAAACCTACAATGGCTAATACTAATTGAGCACCTTGAACGTGTGGGCTCTCTGGAACTGGACTTCTGCGAGCCAATGCGAATCTTGTTAAGAACTAGGAGAAGGTGCGCCTCCAGGTGGATGCATTGGGAAAGGCACCCTCTCTGGGCAGGCACAAACTGGCTGACGCAAGGCTTAGCCCACCAAGCTGGGGGGGCGGGGGGCTGCCTTCTCACCCGGAGGAGTGCTACGCAAATGGTGCAGCTGCCCCCAGGAGCCTGTCCACACTGAGCCAAAGCTCTTTCCCCGAATGAGCTTGTTTAATCCTCATAATTCTCCCATGAGGTTAGTGCTGTTATTAGTCTCAATTTCCAGATGAGGAAACTGAGGCACCGCAAAGTTAGGTCATTTGTCCAAGGTCATGACTACCAAGTGGTGGAGTTGGCATTTGAACTGTGGCAGTTTGCTGCAAGATCCTGGTCTTTAAAGCAGGACCTGTGGATCGAGGCTGGCGGTGGGTGAATTTGCTAAGGAGGTAATGCAAGGGGTCCATCCCAGTCCACGGTAGTCCCTCCGCTCTCCCCTCTCCTACCTTCCTCAGCTTGCTCCTCACTCTGGGCATGCTGAGATGCTCATCAGACCTTTAGCTATGGCTTCAGGCCAGTTATTGAACATCCCGTTTTCCTCTCTGTGAAATGGGAAGAGTTGTCCCTGAAGGCTGCCTCTCAGGGCTTTTGAAGAGTTATAGGAGACAGACAAAATGTTGTGCTTTGCAAGCCAGAAACTGTGGGACAGAAGGGCTGCTGTTGGTTAACATCCTGGGACCTTGCCTTCTGCCCTCCAAGGGGAGGTGAGTTCCTTTACCCAGAGGTGGGAAGAGGGCCAGCTCCAGGAGGTGGGGTGGCCTCACCCACAGCCAGCCTGCCCCCACAGGCCCCACAGCTTTGCCGACACTTTGAGGTTGGAGTGCTGCCCAGAGTTGCTGATGCCCACCCACGTGAGAGGAAGATGGTCATAAACACTCCATCATCCTTTTGGAGTGTACCACCTGTTTCCTGCTGGGACCCACCCCCATTGGCACATGTGGCATATCCCTTGTGCTTTAATTCCATGGTACCCACCCTAACCAGGGCTACAAGATGTCGCAGCACAGAGAACCCTCCAGGGCCAAATATGACTGGTCTATTCCTGTCTATCCTCACACTTGAATCTGGATATGAGGTCCAAATTCCATCTTGTCCTGGAAGCAACCTTTAGGAGGGCTCTAATTGGTGGGTGGGAGTGCAAAGGGGCTGATTTAGGGAAAGCCCAGACCCTGGCACTCATCTCACTGTGAGCTGCAGGATAAGGTCCTCCCCCTCCTGCCTTGGCTGCTACTCACCACTGGAAGGCTGGAGCAGACAGGCCAGGGGCCCCGGCCCGAAGCTGACTGGCAAACTCTGGATGCAGGCCAGGCTGTGCCACATAACATCTAATGTGGCTGTCTACTGCACAGGCATAGCTTGCACGCAGCAGTAGAAACATGGGCAGATTTTCAGACATTTGGTTCCCTGACAAACCTCAGCCATGACACAGCCTCTTCAAGTCTTAAGCAGTGACCTGTTTTTGGTTTCCCCATGCCTAGTTTCCCCATGCCTGGTTTAGAATCATGTGTTTTTTGTTTTGTTTTGTTTTGTTTTAACTGAAATGTGGAAAGCCAACTCTCTGCTGCCTCCTGTTTTACCCTGTTCAGCCCAAGGGAGCGGGAGGTTGATTTCAGATTCCAGAGAGCCCGAGCTCGCTCTGCAATTCCCCAGCCTTACAGGTTCAAGTGGGTTCTAAACTTGGCAAACACATTTCCCCTGTCCCTAGAGAGAAAAAATAAAAACCCACCAGCAAAAATACATTACACTGGGCATTATATTTCTGTGACGGAAATAACTCATTTTCATGACACACTATAATAATAGCAAATTATGGTACACAATGAATCCATTCTCATTAAAGTCTGTATGGAGAAAAGCAAAGAATACAAAATGTATACAATTGTTTAAAGGGAAAATGCCATGTAATATAAAAGATACTCTAATCGCTATTTCTAATTACAAAGAAGAGAAAATCACTAAAAAAATTTTTACAGCATCTAATTACAAAAAAAAAAAAAGCCAGAACTACAAAATAACTCTCTATAAAATTAATAATGAAGGAGGACTTCAAATGACTGTAGTTTCTCAAAATTGCTCCTCTTCCAGTTGAAAAGTGTGCAGGGAAGAGTTGGCAGAGCATGTGTGATGCTGGTTTTCAAGCGGTTCTTTGTGTGGGTTGGTGGTGAGCACCTCTTCATTGCAGGTGCCCTGCGAGGTGCCTGCCTGGTCCTTATGCTGTCTTGTCCTCAGGCAATCCCACTTGTTAGGCATGGTTATCCTTCTTTAGCCTCAGAAACTGAGGCTTGGAGAGATTTACCAGTGACTTAACCAACGTCTAGGGTACTCGTGCGTTGTGGTCAGCCCATGACAATGCACTATATGCCTATTGTTCTATGATCACTAGCAGTACCTTCCCTTTTGACAGGTTGGACAATAAATTCTAGGGTCAACCAACCAGTCATTTACCCAAGAAGGTTGGGAGTCAGGACTTGAATCTGGAAATCTGGCTTTTAAGATATAGAACTTCTGTACTACAAATGCGGTCACTGGTGAACTTCTTCCAGGCTACGTGACAATGCAGAAATATGGCTTAATCTTCCTTGAGCAAGACTCTCTCCATGACACCATCAGCTGAAGGAAGGTACCAGAAATGTCCCCTTTTAACCAACCCCCCAGCTGCAGGATGGGCAGTGGATCAGAATGAACAAGGCTGTGAACAAAGAGGCATCAAGGAGGCCACTATGGTCAGGATGACACAGGGTGGTCATGTGGACACAAGACAAAGGCTGCCGAGAAGAGGATGGTGGGGACGCAGAGCTGTGGTGGACTTGGGGCACACTCAATAGGCAGGATCCCCACAATTTGATGACACATTGGAGGGTGATGGGGCCATTAGCTGAGATGTAGACACTGGAGAGGGAGCGGGCTGGAAGCTGGAGGGTGATGAGATGGGGTTTGGAAGTGTTGGGTTGGAGTGTCCACCTCTCTATGCAGCGTCTCCACTTGGAGTTTAAAAGGAGCTCAGACTTGAGTCACATTAGACTCTGCAGTCACTGCTCTCTACCCTCCCATGAGGCTGCCGCTCCCCTTTTGTCACCATCTCAGTAAATAGCCTCACAGATTTGCCCAGAAACTCAGGTCAAAACCCAAAGCATCATCCTAACAGCTATTTCTTTCCTTCACGCATGGCGTCTAATCAGTGCCTCCAAGATGTGGCCACCTCCCACCTCCACTGTGTCCCCTATCCAAGATGTGGCAATGGTGCCCCTGGCTCCTGCAACAGCCTCCTAGTGGGCTATGCTTCCATCCCAGCCGTCCAGAGTCTTCTCTGCATACAGCAAGTGCAACGATATTTTTACAACATAAATTCAAGTTATATCATGATACTGTTCAAAACCTTTCTCTGGTTTCCTGTGTCACCCACTTTTATTTAAGTTAAGGTATACCTCCCCCACCCAAAATATATGTTAAAGTCCTAACCCCCAGTATCTCAGACTATGACCTTGTTTGGACACAGGGCCATTGTAGATGTAATTGGTTATGATGGGGTCACCCTGTAGTAGGATGGACCCTTAATGCAATATGACAGGTATCCTTAGAAGACGCAGACACACAGAGAGAACACCCCGTGATGACAAAGACAAAAATTGGAGTGATGCAGCTGCAAGGCAGGGATAGACAGCCACTGCTAGGAAGGGGCGAGGAAGACATCTACTTAACGTTTCACGGGGAATGTGGCCTGGCTGGCACCTTGACACAAGACCTCTGGTCTCCAGGAGTGTGAGAGAATGCATTTCGGTTGTTTTAAGCACCCAGCTTGTGGTACTTTCCTTAAAATATGAATATGCCCAGAATAAAATCTGAAGTCCTCCCCATGACTTGCTTAGCTTCTGTCTACCCCCATGAGCATACCTTTCCCTCCCCACCACTTTCTAGATACATTGCTCCTAGACAGAACCTGATGCTGCCAGGGGCTTTGGCGCTCTGCCTGTGGTGGTTGAACCCCCCCCCCCACTCTCTTCAGGGCCCATGTTCCCACCCGTTTCAGGTCTCTGTTCCAATGACAGCCCCAGCTAGAGGCCCCCTCCAGCCTCCCTGCCTCAAGCTGCCCAAGACACATTGCAGTTCTGCCAACTTTTCTGTGAAATTTTTTCTTTCCTCATAGCAATAATCACTTTCATAGCCATTATCATTGCCTGAAATCACGTTCTTAAAGTATTGTTCAAAATGTGTCTTCCCCACTGGAGTGTTAGCTCCTGAGGAAGGTGGTCTTTGCCTGCCTAGACTGGGCGTCCAGGGGCAGTAATCCCACAAATATGGTAGACTACGCTTATTGTCCCATTTGATCTTCACAACTCTCTGTGATAATAATAACAACAATGAACAGTTATGGTGGTGTTCTATGTACTTTGCCTGTGATTTGTTCACTGAAACTCACAACAACCCTATTAATGCCCCCATTTATAGACAAGAAAGCCAAAGCACAGAGAAGTTGAGGAATCTGGCCAAGATCACACAGTTAGTAGTAAGTAGTAGCATCAGAGTTTGGGCAGAGCCGGTTGGGCTATGCCTTGCCTTTCACCATGACTTGATGCTGACTCAAA
The DNA here is from genome assembly GCA_963574415.1 of Tarsius wallacei. Classification (NCBI taxonomy): domain Eukaryota; kingdom Metazoa; phylum Chordata; class Mammalia; order Primates; family Tarsiidae; genus Tarsius; species Tarsius wallacei. Next base: position 5,215 of record CAUYQG010132315.1, read on the forward strand.
GCATGAGGGACTCGTCTCACGATGTCATTGCAGCGCCATGCTAGTTTGACCGCGGCACTGCCCTCTCTCAGCCCCTGAAACAAAACAAAACCCACAGCAATTTCCCACCCCCCTTTTAACTTCCATCTGTACTTGTCCTGCCTGGGGTTTCCTTAGAAAGGGTTTCACAGAGGATTGTAATCTTCTAAAGGAATCGTGACAGAAGAGGTAGACATTGGGGAATAGAGTCTGACGGCCTCGACCCTGGGTGTGCTTTATGGCCACAGCTGACAGAGTAAGTCTTGATCTTCCCCTTCAATCCTCTGTTGTTATGCCTTTTCTCCCCATCTCCAGACTCAGAATACTACCCTGAGGGAATCAGCACTGACTTTGACCAAGGCCCCTCTGTTACCAACAGGGAATCAGAGGCCAAGGGACAAGCCATCTTATAACCAGTGAGTATGTTTAATATGGTGGAGTGTTATTATGGATCTTATTTTTGCTGAAGAACCATTACTAAGTTGATGATGATCGTACGATGAAACAAGGTGCTCTGGTTGCTTGGTTTGGTCCATCATCTCGTTGCCTTGCCTTGCAGTGGCTTTTGTGTCTTCTCTTTTAGACTGGATACTCCGAGAGCAGGATCTATCACATCTACATGGCCCACTGAACCCCAATTGAAGAGGAAAATGTGTTTCTCCTCTGATTTGGCATCCATTGTGTACAGCCCGAAAACCAGCTCCTCTGGCAAAGCCCTCCTCACTTGTCTCAACAACCCTGGAGTCTCTTCGGAGCCCACTCTCTCACTCCATGCTCTGCTTCCTCCAAATCTCCCCACCCCGTGTGATGACCTGACCTCCCCTCACCAACCTGAGTGTTTCTGCAAGGTGATACTGCCCCTTGCTCACTGCTTGGTGACAAAATATTGTTTTACAGTGATAAGCATCTCGTAAGACAATATTTGGAAAGTTATTATCTCAATGCCTCTGGTTGAGGACATGGAATGATATCACCCCAAACCAGATCTGCTCTGTTTGCAGCCAGCAACTGGGGCGGCTGGGGACAAGACATACGAGGTATCGGGGGGCTTGATCTTCCAGTGATTTGCCATGGATTGGTGCCCACGTGACTGATAAGGTCTATTCAGAACATCACGGGGAAGCCATGACACTTAACAGCAGGGGTGCAGGGATCCAGGCAGGGGAGAATTTGAGTGGGGAAATTTGGGTAATGAGATCCCCAGTGATTAATGAATTTCTTCAGAACTCCATTAATGTCTAGATGGCCTGTCCCTGGACTGAGGAAGACATTTCTTTTAGTGACCAGGGCAGCATTCCACAAGCTGTCTGGGCTGAAACTCCAGAGAATGTCCAGCAATAGGGCTCTGGGACCTTTCCTTGTCAACTCACCTCTAAGCAAGAGCAGAGCTCATCATTTTTTACCTGCCTCAGGGTACCCTTTGACAATTGGTCCCATTGAAATCACACATCTCACAGACTCTAGAACAAGGTCTCTCAAGCTCAGCACTATTGACATGTGGGCTGGCTAATTCTTTATTGAGAGGGTATGGCTGGCACCTTGATTTTAGACTTCTCAGCCTCCAGAACTGTGAGGAAATAAGTTTCTGTTCTTTATACATTCCTCAGTCTGTGATATTTCTGTTACAGCAGTACAAAATTAACTAAGACAGCCTCCCTCCCTATCTGGCCAAATCATCTTCAGCTTACTTACTCATGTCCCATCTTTTCACGGGTGCCAAAAATTCCACCTGAAAACCTTCACCCCTTTGACACAAGAGCCATCATGAAGCCATAAGCAGAAATTTAGAGTACATACCAACCCAGGGCACTTTCTGGAGGCTTCCTGCTGGCCTTCAGGTGATGAGGATTCCTAAGCTGATTCCTTAACTTTTAACCTCACTTTTCATCTCAAGGAGGGATCTAAATCTCAGAGGAGAAAAAAGACCACAGTTTCTCAGAATATCAGGGACATTGCTTGGTCAATAAAGAAACAAAACAGAAAATAAAATAGGTGTCTTCTACTCTTAAAAATATTTGTTTTAACCAACAATGTTCCTGTGACTTGAATTGCCCAGACCCCACCAGCTGAGGGCACAGATGAGGTCACCTCATTGGCCATCACCCACATTCTGTTGACTCTTGTTTCTTCTAATGATGCAGGACACCAGACCCTTCAAAGGCCCAATGCCCCCAGGTGTTTCTGGGGGTCAACAGAGCGTTTCACTCATGCTCATGAATAAATGGGTCCATGTGCCCATCTGGCATCACTAACCTGTCTGCTACTACCATTGAAGACCTCTGGCTATATCCCCGGACACCATCCCAAGGGCCTAGAGAAGCACATGGGTCGTTTATGGTGAATGAGAGGTTGCATATTTGTCTTCCTTGGGGTATTAATGAATGTTCCAAGGACTGGTTTTCAAACTGGGTTCAGAGAAACTCCCATGTTCCATTTTGACCCCAAGTATAGAAAGGGTAGGAAATGGATGAGTTCTGAGTCTCTGCTTCTAGTGCAGCCAATGCTCTACTCTTCTTGCGCAATACTGACAGGAGTGTCATTGAATGTTTCACTTGAAGACAGAGTTTGGAAGCCACCGTCTCAAATGATAATGTCTAACTGGCCTATCACATAAGACACACATTTTGGCATATAAGAAATGACAAAAATTATAAGAAAAAAATCTTGGAGGGCTATCAGAAGTAAATTGAGTCTAGTAGATGAAAAGGGACACACATAGGCTCTTGGGATGCAGATAATCTTTTATTTCTTGAGCTGCATAGTGGTCACACAGGTGTGCTCATTTTTGATAATTCACTGGACTGTACCAGGGATTGGAGGATCAGCCAGTACAGGCTGCTATAACAGCACACCACAGACTGGGTGACTTAAATAACAAATATTTATTTCTCATGGTTTTGGAGGCTGGAAGTTCAAGATCAAGGCACCAGCAGATTTGGTGTCTGGTGAGGGCCCTCTTCCTGATTTACAGATAGCCACTGCTATGGTCTGGATGTATGTGTCTCTCCAAAATTTGTATGATGAAACTTAGCCCCCAAGGGCATGGTATTATGAAGTGTGGCCTTTCAGAGGTGATTAGGTCATGGGGATCTACTCTCATGAATGGGATCAGTGCTTTCATGAAAGAGGCCTGAGAGAATTTGTCTCTCCCTCCATGTGAGGACACTTGGAAGGCACCATCTGAAGACACCTAATCTGCTGGCACCTTGATCTTGGAATTCCCAGTCTCCAGAACTGTGAGTAATAACTTTCTATTGTTTGTAAATTACCTAATTTAAAGTATTTTGTTATTGTAGCCCAAATGGACTTAGATAGCCACCTTCTTCTACATCCTCACATGGCAGGGGATGGTGGGGGAAGTCTCCTGTCTCTTCCTCTTCTTATAAGAGCATTAATTTCCTCATGAGTTTCCTACCCTCAAGACCTAATCTAACCCAAATATCTCCCAAAGACCCTACCTCCAAATACCACCACACTGAGGAATAAGATTTCAACATATACATTTTGGAAGGAACTAAGAATTCAATCCATAGCAGTTGGCAAACTATGCTGGCAGGTCAAATGTGGCCAGCTGTCTGTTCTTGAAAATAAAGTTTTATTGGAACACAACCCTGGTTATCCATTTACATATAGTCTATGGGAGTTTTCCATGTTACAAAGGCAGATTGAGTAGTTGCAACAAAGATTGCACAGCCTGCAAAGTCTAAAATATTTTCTGTCTGGCTCTTTCCTGAAAGTGAGACAACCACTGGATTATATATTTATGACATCTTCCCATTTCTGTATGTATGTTATACTTTGATTTAAAAATAAATTGAAAAAAAACCATCTCTTTCATCAAATAAAAAGATAATAGCACAGTCTCAGGCAACCCCCTTGGGTCCCTACCCACCATGGGAGGTTTTCTGTCCTCTTAATAAATCCTGCTTTCTAAAAAAGAAAAGAAAAGAAACAGTCTCATTCTATAGGTAAAGAGACTTACAAAATATTAGAAAAGAGGCAAACTTATTTGCCCTAGGTCCAAGACAGAGAAATTACTAGAACCATCTAGTGCATTCTCCAAAGCTGCATATTAGCAACACCTCACATGTGTGAGCATGTGTGCTTCAGAGACCCTAAGGATGCCAGTAGGCTCCTCTGGGCTGGTGGGACACCTAGGGTTGTAATGGGAAGACTTCTGGCAGGAAAGGCTGGGATGGGGGGTTAGGGCTGCAAAAGACCCATGTTTGTTCACTGTTGAAAGGGGAAATAGCTTATGTCCAGTCAACCCCAGAAACCTGGAGCATCTGGGAAGCTGCCAAGGTCAGGCTGACCTGGGTCAGGCCTTGTGGAGGGGAAAGATTCTGCTCACAAACACAGGATCACTGGGAAAGGAGTCATGCTAGGTGCATGCTTGCTGTCTGCTAAACAAAGTTATAGACTGACAAGCTTTTCCACCAGGTGGTCCAAGCTAGCCTAGTGGGGAATGGAGGTCAGTGGCATGTAGCATGCTGTTGGGTAAAAAAAAAAAAAAACCCATGCTATGTGCCAGGCCCAGACAGGGTTCTTTCCCTCAATCTGGCTGGAACATGGGACACAGCCATCCTTACCTTTGCCATTTCACAATGAGGAAACTGAGATTCAGTGAGGTCAGATACTTCCCCTAACAGTGGAGCTGGAATTTGAACACTGCCATTGAGCTGGGATAGTGGAGTGTGCTAAGATAATGCATTCTTGTGAAGAAAATAAGGAGTTGCATATTAGTTGTTCTCTAAGTATTTGGGCCCCACAGTGTGCAGAGAACATTGTTGAGATGGCCGGAAGGAGATGGCAGCTCCTTAGTCCCAGTTCCTATGCCCAGATCAACTGTGCCTCCAATTTCTCACCCAACAGAAACCAATGAAATCCTCTTTGAGGATTATCTCAACAAGTTCAAACTTTTCTAAAGAGTCATTAGAAGGTTAAAATTGAGTGTGAATTCCTCCCTGGAATGTTCTAGATCAAGAGAAAGTGAAAAACAAAATACTAAAGCAGTGAATTGGCAAGATGGACCCTCTTCATCTACTATACCAAATTACAAAGTGAAGGAAAAGAGAGAGACAGAAATATGCTGTCTGTAAAATACCAGGCAAGAGAGGCCCAGAAGGAAGCTGGGTAGTGTTCAGAAGGTACAGACCCCTTAGTTTTAATGACATATCAATTAACATAAATTCAAGGTACATGGCCATGGGTGGTGTTAGCTTTTCCTACTGCCCAACTGCAGAGCTGTCTCTCCATCCTGCCATGACACCCTGTGGCATGCTGGGAGTTAAGATGCTGGGCAGCCTGAGAATCCCTGTATGCAGAGGCAGAGGCAGAGATTTCTGGCCAATGGCAGAAGTCTGGGGCAGAAGTAACCTGTGCTTTCAGCTCGCAAGGAAATAGACTGATTTTTCATTTACAATCATATCATGAAGTTGCCAACTCCAATAAATGAATTTAAAGTTTTATTTGTTTGGAACAAGTCTTTTTAAATAAAAGTGAAAATTCAGTAATATAGTACAGGAGTACATGAATATGAAGCAAATTGTGATGATGATACACACACACAAACACACACAATGGAGAAAGTTTGGGATACACAATTGTACACCAAGACAGACAGAGCAGGCCAGGAAGATGAAAGGACCCAGGAGTTTCTAAGACAGTATGTGATACAACAGAATTTCTGACTCCCTCAAGTGGTTTCCTGGGCAATGAAGTTCCACCAGTGCCCGGCAAATTGCCTTTCTACATAAAAGACCCAAGAGAATGTACTAGCCCCTGGAAGCTTTGCCATGGCTTAAGAAGGGGAGCTTGATTGGTCTTTGGTTTCCCAACCCAGCCCCACACGCTTTTCCTGTTTTGTACTGTGCAGCTTCTCCTGGGCAAATACATAGTACATTTGTGTGTTGTTGCCTATTTTTCTGGAAACCTGTCCCTGAACTGTATCCTAACTCCCAGTAAGAGCCTGTTCCTGCAGTTCTGAGATTTCTTATAAGCCTATTTTAGGCTTTTGATTATTGCCTGACTGATGATAATAGGGACTCGTATTGTCGAAGAACAGATTGGAGGATATAGTATAAATCGTAGCGTATAATTGCTCAGTGACTGCCATTGAAAATTCTTAGTTACTGGAGTAAAAAAGCATCTCTCTTAGGTGTGAGAAGCTATTTTTTTCATGAAACAATAATTAGGCTGTGAGAAAGCAAGCAGAGAAACCCACCCAGAGAGCAAATTTGGTTCAAAAAAATAAAAGGAAAAAGAAAGAAAAAGGAAGGGGGAGACTTGTGAAAATGCCTGTTGAGTTCCTTCATACCACCTTGGGGAAAAATTTAGCCAGGATTTGGGAGGACCCTTGGGCTAGCTGAGTGTTCAGAGGCTGGAGCAGTGGGCCCGGGGTCTTCCCACTGAGAGTTCAGAGAACTTCAGTATTCCTCCGACTTAACCCCAGCACATGCACCTTGGACTTACAGCTTTTAGGAGTATGAGAAAATAAATTTCTGTTGTTTAAGCCACTTAGACTATGGAATTTTGTGATGGCAGCCCAAGTTGACTAATATAGATGGGTATATCGCAGTAACTAAAGATGGGAAAACTAAAGTCAAGAGGTTGAGTCATTTGCATAAGTAGGTAGGAGCAGAGCTGAGGTTAGAATTCAGGATTGTCCAACCAGAACAAGATGCTCTCTGAAAGTCAGGGTCCAGAGCCGCAGGACCCCCTTAAGGCTCACGGCTCCTGCAGTGGAATCCTGGCCTGTCCCCTGCCCCTTTGTGTCCCCTCTCCAGCCTCACGGGATTATTATCCCAAAAGGTTCTGCCAATTCCAGCATCCACATCCACTGGCTTCAGGGAACCTGCTCCCCTTACTTAGTCAGTGACCTTGGAACTGTCACTGAATGCCTGGCTTGGGTGCCCATCTCCACAGGACCTGCCCTGATGCCTTTGTATGAATGCTTGTTCCTCAGCCACCTACTAGCACTTTCCAGCACTGTGCCTACACTCTTGCCCTGCCCCGATCGTGCCTCCGTGTGTACCTGATATTGTAGTCAAGCATCTGTCCCCTTGAAGGCAGTGTCAGTTCTTAACCACCCTAGTATAGCCAAGGTCAGATGGCAAAATGCCTCCAGATGTGGGTCAGGGGCCCTCAGTTGGAGAAACTGTATAAGTCCCAAGCTGGGAGTATAGGGGGACTGCAGTTGTTTGGAGAGTTCAAGCCCTGTTCAACAGGTAGCTGCTGCCACTCATTGCTCAATACTTGCTGCCCTGAGGGTGTGTACCTGGGTGGCCACATCTAATTTTTTCAACAGCTGTCAGAAATCCAGATTACCCTGTTTCTGATGCCTAAGGGTTGACCATGACTTCATATTTTTCGAAATCCTGCACAGATCAGATAAAACATATCTAGACCCATGTTATAGATGGTCATGGACTTGGGCCCTGTTTGTGGCCCCTGTGGCCATGCCTGGGTTGGTTCTCAGCATCCTAGCACTGTGGAATTGGAGAAGTTGACAGAGCTGTGCTGGGCAACCATTGGCCAGGCCCCTGCTGCTCTGGGGAAGCCCATCCTTGCCTTTCCTCCCCAGTCAAGCCAAGAAAGGGAAAAGAGCTGTGGGCTGCGCTTCCCACTCCTGCCTGGTTTGTGACTCAACAATTGGCTTTCGTTCTGGATCCTCCCATGCAGCTCCTGCTGCTTCTCCTCAGAGCCAGGGAGGCAGAAGGCCAAGGCCTCTCTGGAAGGTCCTGGGATCCTGATGGAGGATGCCTGCGTGGGGCTGCCAGCGGGAGCGCGTCCAGCTGGAAACCTCCCCTGAGCTGCTCTGAGCCTCCCCTGGCCTCCCTTCTCAGAGCTCCAGACACGGGACACTGTAGTTTTAAGTCCCCGCAGATGATGTGGGTTTGCAAGGACTTGATGGCCAAATCTGCACAGCAAGCCTTTCAATGGGGCATTGCAAATCCGATGAGGCAGAGAAAAGCAAAACCAGCCTGAGGAATAGCCCAGCTCGCCCCATACCCAGGCCATCCAGAGCAGGGACTCCTTGGGCAGTGGGGCTTCCTCGGCCCCTGCTTGTCCAACCTCAGAAGGGCTGGGATTTGGTTCAGGAAAGACACCCAGGACGAAATGCCAGGTGGTTTCCCGTGTGTGAAAAGGTTTGTCCTCGGGCTTTGCAGGAGCTCTCCTTGTCCAACTCTTGGAGGCGTTGCCCTGATGCTCCCCGGGCTGTAAGAAGCTCGAGTGGCTGGAGTGGAGGAGTATGCTAAGAGAGCTCCTGCCTCCCTACTCCAGCTGCAACTTAAGGGAGCACGTGAAGAGCACTTTGCCCAGTGTGGGTGCAGAGGGCAGGTGCCAGAGAGAACAGGCTGGGTCGGCCCACTACAGCAAAGCCACAGTGCAGCAAGTGGTGGAAAGAAGGGGCTTTGGAGTCGTGGGACCTGGAATGAAATCTCCAGTTTTTCATAACTAGGCTTCATGGCCCTAGGCAAGTCATTGATCTGCTCTTGCTTCAGTTTTCTGTTCTGTAAATGGAAGATAATAAAGTATTTACCCCATAGGAGAGGCTCAATACACATAAAGTGCTTAGCACAGTGCCAGGCACACAGTAGGCACTTAATAGATGGTGGCCTGTGACTGTGAAAACCCATTCAGCAAGGCAATTTTGGAAGACTGATTTGGCTGTATTTACAAAATTACCAAAAGTTTTACCTTTTGACTCAGCTGATAACTTTAACTAGGTCCGAGAATCAGTCCTAAGAAAATAATACAGGTTAAGTATGCTTCATCTGAAATGCCTGGGAATGGAAGCGTTTTGGATTTCAGAGTTTTGGATTTGGGAAGATTTGCAGTATACCTACCAGCTGAGTATCTCTAATCTGTGATGCAAATGCTCCACTGAGAATTTCCTTTGAGCATCAGGTTGGCACTCAAAAAGTTTTGAATTTTGGTGCAGTTTGGATGTTGAATTTTCAGATTAGTGATATTCAATCTGTACTGAACGTAAGAAAGTCTTATCTACAGAGATGTTCACCACAGCATTCTTTATGATAGTGAAAAGTGAAATATCTAAAATATCCAAAATAAGTGGATGGTTATTGTCAAGAGTAATATCTCCCATTTATTAAGTGCCTTCCATGCTATAGACACTAGACATGTATTATCTCATTTAATGTTCATGAAAGTGTTACTATCCCCACTTAAAAGATGAACTGGGCAAGGGAAAGGGGACAGGTCAGTTGACTGGTAGTGGGTAGGCCAGAGGCAGTCAGGAGACCTAGGTTCTTGCCCTGAATCCTTGTGGGCCCCTACACAAATCCCTCCGTTTTTCTGAACTGCAATTTTCTCATCTGTAACATGAAGTCTTTCCACCCTCTTGCTCTCCAAGATGATGTGGTAATAAGCAATAAGGTGAGTGTACAGACACATTGGAAAATTAAAATTCAGTCCATTATGACAAGGCCGATGAGGCTCCCTATTTTATCTAGGACTTCATGATTACCAGAGAAACCTAAGCTCCTCATGACACCATTGTCTTCCTTCAGCTTTGAGATTCTTTCTGGGCTCTCCCTAGAATTTGGTATCTTCCGCAGATGGAATATGAGTAGAGCTCACTACTCTTGGGATAACTGGAAGACCTTGGTTAACTTTCCTTTATGGCCCTAGATGTCAATGGTTTTGCTTAATTTTTTATTTAAAAACTTGGCCTAGCCGGGCTCGGTGACTCAGCCTGTAATCCCGCCCTTTGGGAGGCTGAGGTGAGTGGATTACCTGAGCCCGCGGGTCTGAGACCTGCCTGGGCAACTTGGTGAGACCTCATCTCTACAATAAATCAAAAAATTAGCCGGGCGTGGTAGCATGTGCCTGTAATTCCAGCTACTTGGAAGGCTGAGGCGGAAGGATCGCTGGAGCCCAGCAGGTCGAGGCTGCAGTGGCCGGGAGCGGCCACTGCACTCCAGTCTGGATGACAGAGTGAGACTCCAACTCAAAAAAAAAACAAAAAAAAACTTGGCCTAAGGAAGAGAAGGGGGTAGATTATATGGCTTCAAATTTCTTCTGACTCTGAAACTCCAACTTTCTTCACTTTGGGATCACTGCTTTTCTATTTTAAAAAAATCAGCAACAATAATCTCTCCTATTCAACCATCTAAACACTATCTATCTATCCATCCACTCACCCTCATCCATTTCTCATTCATTCATCTGTTAATCATCCATCCATCATCCACCCATCCATCATCCACCCACCCATCATCCACCCATCCATTCATCCCTTATCCATCCATCCATCCATCCATCCATCCACCTATTCATCTATCCATCCATCCATTCCTCCATCCATCCATTCATCCATCCATCCATCTTTCCATTCATCCATCATCCATCCATCATCCACCTATCCATCTATCATCCATCCATCATTCCTCTATCATCCATTCATCCATCAACCATTCATCATCTACCCATTCATCATATATCCATCCATCATCCATCCACTCATCTATCCATCATTCATTCATCATACATGAATCCACCATCCATCCATCTGTCCCTTTATTCATATATCCACCTATCCATCCATCCATAATCCATTCATCACATACTCATCCATCATCCATCCATCCCTCCATCTATCCTTCCATCATTCATCACCTGTCCATCCTTCATCTATCCACCTATCCATTATTCATCTATCTGCCCATCCTCCATCCATCTATCCACTTATCCATCTATTATCCACCCATTCATTCATCATCCAACCATATACACTTATATACATGTATTCACCATGTGGATGCTGAGTCCTGTACCTGGCTCCATGAGTGAAGCAAGGGCAAGAACTCTGCCCTCAAAAAGCTGTTCATCTGGCAGAGGAAATATGAAAACTCAGCAAGAGTCTAAAGCAAATGAAAATAAGAGTGAAAATAACTGAGTAGTGAGCGATCCAGACAGGGGGAAGTTCGGACAGACACGAGACCACTAGAAACTGCCAGAGAAGAGTTGACCTTTCCAGAGAACTGGGATCTGGCCAGAGCCCTAAAGAAGAAGGTTTTCAACTTGATCCTGGGTTCCTGAGGTCAGAACTTCTCACGCCATATGGTTTTCCATCTTAGGTGGGGCCAGAGGACAGTGAGAAGTCGTGTCTTTGAAGAACATGTTTCTAAGTCAGATCTGGCTTCTTTTCTAGACTCTGATCAAGTCTTTTCTTGGGCTAGACTTTTAGCCTCTGCTTCACTGAGCAGTCCAGCACTGCAAACATCTTCTACATATCTTTGGAAACAAGGACTGGGATATGGAGACCAGAAGTTGCAGCAGAACAAGACTCCAGCTCGCACCACTTCAACCTGGAGGCTCTCTCACGGAGTAACCCCACACGTTGAGGGCTGACCCCCTCTCTGTCGGGCAAATGCGATTTTTGCTTTCCTGGCTTGGCCATAAATAACTCGGCCACCTCTAATTTGGCCTCCAATACCCTGACCAGCCGTGATTTATTCACAGACCAAAACAGGCATCTCTAATTTGCTAACCAATCGCTGCAATTCTGGCCTCGCCAACCAATAATTCTGCCATCTCTAATTTGCCAATAAATAATTCTGCAGCCTCAAATTTACTAACCAATAATGTGACCAATTTGCTGACCAATGGTTGTGTCAAGGCATAATGGTGCCCCTAGCAGATGGTAATTTGCTAAGCAATATTCGGACCTTTCCCCCTTTAGCAATAAAGAATCTTCACGATCTTTGAATTCTGAATCCATTTCTTTGCTCAGAAGGATGCTGCAGACTGCTAGGCTGCAAAGGACTCCTCCCCAAAGATTGTACTTACCTCTGTGCGCGCTCTCTCTCTCTCTCTCTCTCTCTCTCTCTCACTCTCTCTCTCTCTCTCTCCTTTCTCTGTCTCTGAATCACAATTGGTATCTTGGAATGTGAAAGATATTCCTGGGTGCTCATTTTACAGATGGAGATCTTGAGACTAGAGAAGAAAGTAACTTGCCCAAGGTCACACAGCAAGATAGCAGCAGAGCTGGGACTGGAACACAGGTCTCTAGGCTGCCAATCCAGTGCCCTAACTACACTACCCTGGGAAGCAGATTTCCTTCTTCAGGGCATTTGCACCAAGGAGCAGGTTGACTCTGGCTGGGCTGGCTGCCATTGGACATTGGTTTGTCCTTAGCCAAGTTCCTCTGGTGCCAGGAGAGGGAGGAAGCTGACCTTGCTGACCCCTCCACCTAGGGGGTCTGAGAGTGGGACAGGAAGGAGATTAGCAGTGCCACACAGAGGTCTTGGCCCCATTTCAGCTGCAGGAAATGCTGGCTTTCAGCAGAAACCAAGAGCCAAATCCCACATCACTTAAAGGAGTTGGCATCCACATTTCCCAGAGCAAAGAGTTCCCAAGAGTTCCGAAAATAAAGCAGATATGCTTCCTCACAGTAGATCCTGGGGACAAGGCATGATGATCCCATGAGAACACAGGAGACACCTTAGCACAGAAAGATCTAGCCATGTCTGGGGCTAAGGAAAGCCACTTAGAGGGGCATCTACGTGGTCTCCCCTCTACCTCCCAAGTCAGCAAGTCTGTGCTGGGCCTTCCCAAATATTTGTGCAGCTAAGAAAGACAACACTTGATCTGGCTGTCCTGCCCTTTCATCTGAAAAGGTCTATTTGGCTCACTTCTATGCTCATGGCTCTTTGCAGAAGTTAGAGCAAATTACAACCAATAGTACTTTGAGAATTTGGGGGAGGATTCCTAGGGATGGCAAAACATGCCTGGACTGCCCCCTCACCTCCACCAGAGTATCATTGAATCAATCTTGCATTGATTCATGATTGGTTCATGATTACATTTTGAAAGGGAGACTGGTGATGGTGGCAGGTGGGCCTGTGATCGATTTTGAGATACTGAAGGTTCTCCCCCAAGAGACGCATCCCCTGCAATCCTGATGCCCCTAGAACCATGTGCTTCTCCTGCTCCAGGCCATGTCTCGGCCAGGGAGGGCAATGGGCCCAGGAGAAACAAGAAAGGAAGGAATGGTGACAGAAACGAGCCAGGCGGAGGCTAAGGGTCAGGGTCATCTCCTGGCTGTGAGGGGTTGTCTAGGGGCTGCATTTTTTCTCTTGGGGCTGGGAATCTGCTCCTCTCCATTTCCTCAAAGGTCAGAGCAGGAGAAAGTGGGCAAACTGGAGCAGTTAGGCTCTGGCTAGACTCAAGGGAAGGCATCCTTGAGGGCGGATCAGTAGATTCTAGAAAAGATGACACAGTAAGTTATATTCATTGCATGTATCCAGTTTCTGCCCTCCTGGGGTGGACTTTGAAAACTGAAGAGCTGATTTGGATTTTGTCCTGGTCTAGTGACAGATCTCAGCTCAGGTGTCACCTCTTCTGGGTGGAGTGGGCTGGGTGCCCACTCTGTTCTCCTGATTCTTGCCTTTATTACTCTTCATAGCTTCTGTGGCTCATTAACCCCTTCCTCAGTGTGCCGTGAGCCCCTTGAGTCCAGGATCTGTAACTTGCTCATTGCCTTGTCCATTGTCACACCTCTAGGGTCTGGCATGTGCTGGTCCTGGTGTCAGGGCTCAGCAAGCATTTGTCCGCTCTTTGGATGGAGAATGGTCTCTGTCCAGCTTGGAATTTCAGATCCGTCTTTAGGAGGTTTTTCTAAGCAAGTGAAGGTTCCCCACCAAAGAGAACCTGAGACAAAGGCTTATGTTTGAGAAGTTTATGAAGGAAGTGATGCCGGGTGCAAATGTGCAGGCTGAGAGGCAAGAAATGGGCCACAAAGCTGCTGCCTAGAGTTGGCCCCCAATGCAGATGGTGAGCTTAACCCCTGCGACTTTGGACCAGCCTTAGGATGCACATGTCAGAACTGCCGCCCTGAGGATGGCAAGGGAAGGCCATGGACCACCACTTTCCATCCCCTTTGGTCAAAGGCATCCATGTCCAGGTCGTGCCTGTTGGAGTGTTGAGCAGCCCGTGAGATGGTGTTAGAGGAACATCAGCAGGAGGTGAGGCTAATGGGCATGAGGCCAGATCCCGAGCTGCCAGTGGACCTGTGCCAAGCTCTTGCAGCCCGCGTGGAGCTGGTGGCTACAGCAGTGTCTAGAGTGGGAGGCGAGGTTGAGAGGACTTAGAGTAACACACAAGCAGATCTCTCCCTCTTTAACAAAGGATTAGAGGGCGAGCCTATCAGGCCCAGAGGCGAAAGTGGGGGTGGCCTATCTACAGCTTCCTGGCAGAGCCTACTGCAGTAGCTCCACCTTGTAGGTATGAAGATCACACCTGTGGCCAATACCCCTGCCAGATGCCCCTTCACCCTTTCTTCTCAAGAACACATAAGGGAGAGGCTCTCCCATGCCCATTTCCCACTTTGGCCTACCTGCCCTGTGATCCACCACTGAGTCCTTACCACGAGACTCCACCGAGCCAACCTCTCTCAGGGAAACCACCTGGAGAGATACAGAAGTTCAGGGCTCAAGTTCAAGGTCAGGCATTTTCTCATTCTCCCTTCTGTGCAGCAGACAGTGCCCAAACAGTGGGGAGCAAGCCCCTTCCTGGTCCCCACACCCTACGGCCCGCTGCTCTCACCACGGCATGGCTGCCTTGCGCATCACTGTCTAAACCAGTGGTTCTCAAGGTGTGGCCCTGGAACAGCAGCATTGGCCTCGCCGGGGAACGAGTTAGAGATGTATACGCTCAGGCTCTGGCAGTAGGCCCAGCAGACTGGACTTTGACAACCACCCCCGGTGGTTCTGGTGCACACTGGAGCGTGAGAACACCGGTGGAAATGAATGGTGTCCTGTGGTCACTTGCTCAGTGTGTGTGCACAGCAGACCTCAAGTGTACGCTCTAAGCTAGAGGAAAGCTTCTCTCCAGCAGAGGTGTGGGCGGACACTCCAAAGCACGGTTAGCTCAGTTAGGGAACCTCTGAAACTCCACCCAGGCCAGACCTCGGGGTCACTTCCACAAAGCACTGCCAGCTCCTCTGCCCACACCATCCCACCCTGCCTCCCTTATCGAAGTGAGCACTAATGCAGCACCAAGTGTAACAGCAATGCGAAAGAGGACATTCGTTACCCCTTCTGATGGGCCCTCAGTATGTACTAATTACATTGTCTCATCTTATCCCCACAAAAAATAACCCTGTGACACTGATCCTGCTGTTATCCCCTTTTTGGAGATGAAGAAGCTAAGACATGGGGTCATGTAGCCAGCAGGCACCTGGTGGCTGGGTTTACCCAGATCTGCCTAGTTCCAGTGACTGCTTTTCCAAAGTTTGCCTCCAATTCTGGAAATTACTTCACAAATTTTGTATATACATATGTATGTGTGAGTGTATATGTGTATGTGTATCACACACACACATATATAAAACACATATATATATAATTCTGTTTTTTTTAAAATTAGAGTAACAAGACTTCAAAACCAAAATGGGATAGACAGCAGAGGGAGAGTGTGGTTGAGTGCTATAAATCTGCAAAGTGAAGAGGCCTGGTTTTCAGCCCCACAGCTAAACATGTCTGTTTCCATGAAGTGGTCACAGAGCCACACAATGGTATGAAAGAGGGCAGCAGGATCAAAAGCAGGAAAGGCTGTCATGCAGAGGGTGTGACTAGGAGTAGGGGGGTCACTGAGAGAAGAACCTGGACAAGGACAGGAAAGTGAGAAACCAGCTCTGAGGAGACAACCAGGGGCCACGGGCAAATGCCCCTAGGGACCTCATGGGTGCAGCGTGGCAGGGAGCAGTAGGGAGCAGTGAGGACTGCAGTGAATTGCAGAGTGTGAGCCTTGGTTAAAGGGGTGGACACTCACCAACTAACTCCAGCCAGTGGCCGCTGTGAGGGAAGGTGGGTGATGCAGAATCTTCCCATTTCTAAAGGGAAGGCAGAAATCAGACTTTTAAGCAATATCTCCTTGCCTTTTAAATTTTATGCATAAATTTTTAGAAAATATGCAGGGCAAACAAAACACCCCCAAGAGCTATCCTCAGCTCTTGGGAAGCTATTCCTCACCATTGTGGAAAAGAACAGGTCCACACAGTCTCCAATCCATCAGCACACTTTGCTCCTCTGAGAACCCCAGTCTGCAAATGGGGCAATTCTAGGACTGTGGGAGCCCCAGCCTTACCAACAAACTGTGTGATTTATCACTCGAGCATGTGGGACTTATCAGTTGTCCAACCCCCACCAACTATAATGCAAATTCCATGGGACAGTTTTTTCTCTTTTGTTCGCAGATGGATCCCAAGCACCTAGTAAAGTGCCCACCACATAGTAGGTGCACAGAAGTATCTGATGCATGAACGAATGACAGAAAGAGCCAGTTGAGCCTCGTTTCTATCGAGCCTGCCAGGCAAGCTCTTCTTTTCCAAACAGTCCTGCTCGCCGCTGCACAGGGAAAGCGGACCACAAGCGCAGGATAAGCAGACTACGGCAGTGCAGGCTTGCAGTTCTCTCCTCTTTGGCAGGGTGCTGTGGTTGGTAGGAAGTGGGGAGAGGGGCTCCTGAGACCCCCAAACCATCAAAGCAGATCTCCCAGGGCGCAAGGAGGAGAGAGACAGACAGACGAGCGGAGGAGAGAAAAGAGAAAAAGAAAAATGGTCCCGTGCCTGCGACGGTCAAAATGCGTTATTAGGGTGTCCAGGAAATTATAGCTTATGTCCATTAGTTCTTTCAGGGTTAATATTGATGCAGATATTATTTCTATCCACGGCCCCATTTGTTTGAAATATTATGACTGGGAGTAGCTGCCGCCGTGAATCAAATCAATTGATGGAGTAGTTAGCTGTGCCACCAGGGCAGCCTGCCCGCCCCCTCCCCCTGCCGTGCGCATGAAATATTATGGAGATGGTTCCTTAAAGTGAGCACTTTATCATCATTTGTCTGCAGGCCCCCGCTAGGACCGCCTCGCCCGGCTTCCCGTTGGGCGCAAGGAGCTGTCATAACTCAATCAAGCGGCTAATGCCGCTCCCAGCACCTCCAGCCCCCAGAGCCAGTGAGCAGCCCGTTGACAGCCGGGGGTCCTGGCCCCAGGCCCTGCTGCTGGCCACACGCAGGGCAGAGGTATTTTTGGAGGTGGAAATCGGAGGCCCATTTCCTTGTGCCACACTTACCACTCTCCAAACCCAATCTGTCATTTCCCACCACCAAGCTTTTGCTCATGCTGTTTTCTCAGCCTGCAGTTGGCTCGGCTCTGTCAGTCAAGACGCTATATCTTCTAAGGACAGGATTTGGGACATGAAGCCATGACCTGGTGCAGGGAAGGGGATCCTATCAGATCCCCTGCTCCCTATCACCTCCAAGGACAGTATCATTTAACTGTCGTCTCATAATAACAATAATTTTATCGCACCCCACTAGGGTTCTGAAGTTATGCAGTGCACTTTATGCTAATGGCTGGCAAACTTTTTTTAAAAGGGCAAGACTGCAAATGTTTTTGGCTTTGTGGGACGTTGGGTGTCTGCTGCTACAACTTGGTGTGTCTCAACAAGAAGGAAGCCACCAACAACAAGTGAAGGAATGAAGGGCCGGATTTGGCTCTGGACCTTCGTTTGCCCATCCCTGGCTTTATGCTGTGACTTTCTGAAGATCTTTGCTCTGATGTCACTTTCTCAGTCTTCCCTGACTATTTAAAAGCAAACTAACTTCTGGGCACCCCTCAGCTCACATTCTTGTTTCATTTTTCTCCACTATTCTTATCACATATTTTTAAATATGTTTTTGCTTCATTATGTTGTTAATAAACCATCACCACTCACCTGCTGCTAGAATTTCAGGTCCATGAATGCAGGGATTCTGCCTGTGTGTTGTTTGCAGGATCTCGCCCAGTGTCTGGCCCATAATAGGCACTTCCTTTTTTTTTTTTTTTTTTTGAGTTGGAGTCTCACTCTGTTGCCCAGGCTGGAGTGCAGTGGCCACTCCCGGCCACCGCAGCCTCGACCTGCTGGGCTCTGGTGATCCTTCCGCCTCAGCCTTCCATGTAGCCGGAATTATAGGTGCACACTACCACACCTGGCTAATTTTTTAAAAATTTATTGTAGAGACGAGATCTTGCCAAGTTGCCCGGGCTGGTCTTGAACCGCAGGCTCAGGCAATCCACTCGCCTGGGCCTCTCAAAGTGTTGGGATTACAGGCCAAGCCACCGAGCCCGGTGGCACTTCCTTATTATTCGATGAGTGGGCTGGCCTGGGGTGAGTGCTGTTTATATTCCCATTTTTTAGATGAGGAAATTGAGGATCAGGAGGCTTCAGGAACTGTCCAAGGTCACCCAGCTGCTAAGTGTTTTTGAGTTCACACTTGAGTTTTCATCGCAGTTTTGTTTGCTTCCAAGTAATGATTTATGGAATCCTTTCCCCAACCCCGTAAGGTAGGCTGGTCTTGTTATTAATCCCCTCATGCAGGTGAGGAAACTGGCTCAGACATGGGGTAGCTAGCAAGTGATGAGTCAGGACTGGAAACTTGTTCATCAAAGTCCATTTTCTTTCCACCCTGCATTTCTATTGTCCTGTCCTTTACAGGAATCACTAAAAGCCTGGAGTCTGGGAATCTCTGGCTGGGTAGGAAGCCTTAGGGGTTCTCCTCGCCAGCTTCCCACTTACCTGTGACCAGGAGAAGAGCACCGCCTCTGTGACCACATCTTATGGGACACCAAGGGCTCTAGGCCGGCACAAAAACGAAAAGAAGAGTCTCTCATGGAGTCTCCCATCCCTGGCTCCCAGGTCTGGCTCTCTTACTAGGTCTCCACGCCAGCCATTTCTCACCACCCAGCTTTTGCCTTCACTGGAACCTGCACCCGGAGAATCTTACCTCTGGTCCTTCCTGTTTAGATTCTTTGCATCCTTGGACAAAGCCTAAAAAATATATGGCATTTTAACAGGTACTGTTGGGGCAGCCTTTAGCAGTGAGAAGCAAAGCTTGAAAACCTCCTTTAGGGCTGTGCCACCCTAGGAGGAGAGAAGAGTTGGAGAACACTTAGGGCAGGAGCCTTCACACCCTTTGGGAGGCCCTGGGGTCCCTGAGAATGTCTGGCAACCTCCACTCAGCTTCTCAGCCTGAAGACAACAGTATTGAACATTCCCTTGCAGATAATTCAGAATTTGAGATTTGAGAATGCTAAGAATCTTAGCTACCATGATGATTAATTTTATGTGTCATTTTTGGCTAGGCCATGATACCTGGTTTTTGGTCAAACTCCAGTCTAGGTATTGCTGTGAAGGTGTTTTTTAGTTGCAATGAGCATTTAAATCTGTAGACTTTGAGCTAAGTAGATTAACTGCCATAATGTCAGTAGGCCCCAACCAATTGGTGAAAAGCAAAGACACAGATTCCTCAGGAAGAATGAATTCACCTGCAGACTGTCTTCAGACTCAAGCTGCAATATTAACTCTTCCCTGGGCCTCCAGTCTGTCAGTCTACCCTGCAGATTTCAGACTTGCCAGCCCCCACAAATTCATTA
This sequence comes from Tarsius wallacei, assembly GCA_963574415.1. Lineage (NCBI taxonomy): Eukaryota > Metazoa > Chordata > Mammalia > Primates > Tarsiidae > Tarsius > Tarsius wallacei. The sequence continues at coordinate 24,673 of CAUYQG010132315.1, forward strand.
GCCGATTCCTTAAAATAAATCTCTCTCTCTCTCTCTCTCTCTCTCTCTCTCTCTCTCTCTCTCTCTCTCTCACACACACACACACACACACACACACACACACACACAAATTGTCTTGGAGAATTCTGACTAATACAGAAACTCTCAAGTCCAACTCTTCATTGACCAGAGAGGGTAACCAAGGTACTAAGAGGGTGAACAGCTTATCCAATGTCACATAGCAGGTTAATAACTGAGCTTGAGCCAATAAAAAAACAAACAAACCCATAGGTTAAATCTCTTGCCCTGGAGTGAAGGGCCAGGGTCTTCCTTCTGTACTTCTAAACCTCCCTGTCCAGATGTGTTCTGAAGAAAATAAGCTCCTCACCAGAGGTGGGTGGGCGGGGAATTAGAAATCAAAAATTCAGTGTGAAAATACAGAAATCTAGCTGCAGAGCCAATTTTCCATCACACTTAGCAACTCCATTTGATGTGATAGTTTGCTAATAAAACATGAGCATTACGGTAACATAATATTTTAAGTATCCATTAACTAATACGTAAATATAATGGAACCTTATGGAAATATACTTAAGCTGTCACCAACACCCCTAATGTAATATGCATGATTTCCAAGGCTATTTATAGCTCCTCGGGTTCATTCTCTCACCAGTGACTTCATTGGTTCAATCAAAGGAGGAGCTTGTTTTCTCTCCCCAGCCCCTGTTTTGATACACTCAACCCCTGGGCCCCTGTCTTGGTGGTACTGCCTGGGCCTGGGCAACACTCTTTTGCTCCACGGTGCCCAATGGATGCCTGCCATGGGCCGAGCTGTGGGACCGGGTGAAGAGCAGGCATAGTCAGCAGGCATAGGCCTGGTGACCTGGCAGATAGACACACATCATATGGGCGACAAGAGTTGTCAAAGAGGAACTGTAGGGGCTTGTGGGAGGGCAAAGCAGGGAGACTTCCTGGAGGAAGTGATGTTAGGGCTGAGGAATGGAGGATGAGTACAAGTTGGCTGGGCAAAGCAGAGCAAGAGGAGGAGCATGTGAAAGGTCAGCACATGCTGAGATCCAGGCAGGAAGAGCAGGGAACAGTCCTTCTGGGAACTGAGCAGAGTCCAGACTCTGATGGAGAGACTGTGAGGGGTGGAGAGAAGCCAGACAAGAGGTGGAATCAGCGAGCAGAGGCTGGACTCTGGAAGGCCAGAAGACAGGAGGACACACCTACAAAGAGCCAAAGCAGGCACCAAGGTGTGCAAAAGACTTCCTTTCCTGTCGATAGCATCCTAAGCTTAGAGGAAGGGACAAGAGCTTTGGGAGAGGCGCCACCAGATTCCATCTGTGGGTTTGTGCCCTGAGAGATGTTTAAAAGCATCCTAGTCCCTAGTCGTTTCCACTCACACAGCCTGTGCAACCTTGGACAGCCTCTCTTTGGGCCTTGATGTCCTGATCCTTGACACTGAAGTTAGGGTAGGCTGCGAGGGCACTCCAGGCCAGGCCTTCCAGGAGGGCTTTGGTGAGCCCTGTTCCTGTTCCTGCAGACACCACCCCCAGCATCTCCTGGTCTATCTGTAGCAGACTTGGACTTTGGTGCTAACACTTAGCAAATCTTCACCGGCAAAATGCACAGCAGGAAGCAACACTGGGCACCACACGTCTGCCTCAAGTCCAGTGAGCCTCTTTCTTCCAGCCTATGTATTGGTTTGCACAGCTCTTAGTTTGGGTTTCTGGAAGCAAACCCTGAGACCTGAATTTGAGAGTAAGTGGCTTATTTAAGAAGTGCAGGAGCAAGGCTGTGAGGCAGGGAGAGTAACAAGTCGGAGTGTATTATTTAGCTAGTTGCCACAGTGGACAATGGGAGCTTAATCCCCCTGGAAACCCTAGAAAATGAGGAAGAGCACTGCTTTCGAGTCATCCCATCAAGACTCAAGGGAGCTAAGAAGGTACACCAAATACTGTCAGTCGTTGATGGAAGATGACACCCACAGGGTAGTAAGGCCAGGAGCCAGCAGCATGCCATGCCCACAGCCGGGGCAGCATCCCAAGTTTTAGAGAAAGTTTTCAAGCAAGATGACCCAGATATTAGCAGCTGGGCAAGTAGAGTCGGGAAGGCCCACAGGGTATGGGCAGAACACCAGCAGGATCACCCACAATAGGCAGACAGAAACGTTTTCAAGTGACTACACAATCTCACTGGATTCTCAAAGAGGCTATTGGAAGGAGGCGAGGGAGAAGTAATTGCTAATGCCCATTAGATAGGGGAGCCAATTGTGGTTTCAAGAGGAGACAGACTTCCCCTTGCTTAGAGCATTTTCCTTTTGGCTTGAGTGCTAGTCCTTTGGTCCACAGTTCACCTCCCCTACATAAACTTTTCCTTTGTGGGCAGGGCAATCTTGGCCTGGAATCTTATGTTATGACAAGCCACTAAGATTTCAGGGGGCTGCTTGTTACTGCAGCATAGTCAAGTATATCCTGATTGATACAGATACACAAGTAAGTTGATTCAGAAATAAAAGCGCCTAACTAAGCAATTATAGAAGACATATAGATTTAGCAAGAAGTAGGACAGTAGTCTACCAATCCTGACATTTGTGGAGTCAACAATGCCTTTGTGCTAATAGGTTGGTACATTCACAAGGAGGGAGTTATTTAGAACTTGGAGAGCCAACTTGATTTGCTGATCACCATCCAGAGGTGAAAAACAGAGAAGACTGAGGAAACCTTCTCAGCCCCTGAGACACACACTCTGGGCTTGGGGGACCCTGCTGAGACTGACTAGTATGGATGTGATTCACCAGGACTCTCAACCCTCCTGTAGCCAGGCTGCAGCCTGGAGCATGGACCACCCAATCTCTGCTGTAGTGAAAGATGAGCAGCTCCTCCACTGTGATTCTTGGACTAGCATCAGTCAGCCTCTGGTGTCTGTGTGCAGAATGGTTCCTAGCCTGGAATTTAAGGTCAGATAGACAGGTTCTCCCACTTATTAGCTGTGTTATCTTAGGCAAGTCACTTAGCCTTTCTGAGCCTCTGCTTTAAAATCTGTAAAAAGGGTTAATAGTAATACATCTCTGTGGATTAAGTAAGATATAACATGTCAGGTATTGGGTATGTGCCATATTGTATCTAATCCAAGTCTCTGTCCGTTACAAACCATTGTCATATCTATCACTGAGACAGAAAAATATTTGCTAAGCTCTGATGCAATATCTTAACAATAGTGTAGACATCAATTGGTCAGACTTGTCTCTTACTGCTTTGAAATTTGTTTAATGTGTTTCCAGTAATGTGGCAATTTCTCCTGCCTTTGGTGAGTGACAATCCTTTAGAGTGTAATAGAAAGAAGTAACACAACTTCCTCTCCTTGGGTTTCTGTCTTAGGTTCCACAATGTGCAGCTTTGCAAGAAAATACTGCACTGTGGTCCTTCCTTCAACAATAGACACTTGCCCGCTGACCCCACCTGCACACTTACTGCCCTTGTCTGTGCCTCTCTGCATGCACAGTCACTCTTCATTTTATTGCTGGGTCATAGACCGATTTTTGTGGATACGTGTAAAGTAGCAATTACACTGCACAGGTGGCAACAATGTAGAGAATGCCAGTAAAGTGACAACAATGGGGAAAGTGTGACCAAGCTCACCCATGCAATGACAACTGCATCATGATGCCACTCAGCTGATGGTTTGAGACATCATCATTTGTGACATAGGGCCCCATTTGGAATGTTAAAAAAAGGGGGGAAAAAAGCCATCTTAAAATTGATGAAATATGGTGGGCAATGTTTATCCTAGAGTAGTCACGCATCTTATTTGCTATTTTCACTGCACCTGTGTGGGTGTGCATAATATGGTTGGGGGGCAGGAAACAGGGCCCATGTAAGAGTGGGGGAGGTGGGACTTGCGTCACTGGCAACAAGTTGTCTCCAGTCAGGGAAGAGGCCACCTTTTTCATCGCCTCCTCCCCAGATCAGCAGCGGACTGAACACCTTTCAATTTAACCAGTGTGGATTAAGCACACACTGCCTACAAGTCACAAGTAAAAGAAGAGGGCAGAGAGGCCACAGGATTGCACATGATGTGACTCCTGTCCTCCAGGGGCTCCTGGGCATATACACACAGAGGCACACCAGGTGTGCTCACAAGCAGGCTCCTGTGCTGCTCAATCAGGCAATCACACATGCACACCTGTGCTCATGCATGCCCACCCCGGTAAGTGGACATGTGTGCATGTGTACACACACTGAGGCCCCTGCGCCTCAGGAGCTGGTGGCTCTGCTGGGGAGGGTGAGAGGTCTACCATGGCATCACTTAATATGTCTGGTAGTGGCAGCTGACCTGATGTCAGGGACTTACCCACATGGTCTCTCACCCTCCAGCACCCTCCAGCTAGCCAGGGCTTACTCATGCAGTGGCCTCAGTCATGCAGTCACACATGTACATCATGCACGCACCTGTGCACATGCAAGAACATGCGTGCATGTATACAGACTGGCACTTGTGTGCCCACATACATCGTTCTGCTGCTTTCTTGAGCAAACACTCATAAATACATCCTATGTGCACATCTGTACACATGAAGGCACACCCCAGGTACATTCACATATACACTCGTGCATGCACACACAGAGGCACATCCAGGTATCCTCACACACAGCTTTCTGAAGCTGCTTTTTGGGGTATAACCACACACATGTCCACATCCATACACATGCATGGACACAGATACACAAACAGGTAAGCATGTATATATAAAAATATGCCTCGGTATGCCCCTACAGGTATACACATATGTATTTTTGGTAAATTTTTTGCAAAAATAAGAGTAATAAGTCCCTTCCCTCCATCCATGTCTTTACTAATCCCTGCCCCCACTCAACTTTGGACTTACCCACGTGACTTGATTTGGCCAGTGGGAATGTTAGCAAATGTAATGCAAGCAGAGATTGAAAAGTGCTCTTGCTGTGCTTGGAACCCTAAGGCCACTGCATGAGTAAGCCCTGGCTAGCTGGAGTGTGCTGAGGGGTGAAAGACCATGTGGATAAGTCCCTGACATCAGGTCAACTGCCACTACCAGACATATTGAGTGATGCCACGGTAGACCTCTCACCCTCCCCAGCAGAGCCATCAGCTCCCACAGACACATGAACAGAATCCACTTGAGCTGGCTTAGACCATAAGAACTTTCCAGCCAACCTACAGAATTATGAGGCATTATAAGTGTTTGTTGCCTTGAGCTTAAGATTCAGGGTGACTTGTTACACAGCACAAACTAACTGATACAAGGAATCACACACAGGAATATACAGGGGCACACCATGCACACACCCAGGCATTGCCAGCAGTTATTTGTACACAAAAGCACAGAAAGGCAAACTCATACACACTTTTGATAGTCACACACATGGGCACACACACGTGCATGCATAAACAGCACACATCCACATGTATACCCACAATACATCCCAGAGATATACTTAAATGTAACACATGCACACATATGTGTAAACATTCATGTTTGCTCACTTGGAAAAACACCTCCCAGGCCAGGACTCTGACCACACTCTATGGACAAGTGAGTGACCATGAGCCAAGCCCTTTACCCCTTCCTGGAATCCAAGTGGCAGAGGGAAGGTGATGGTGCTGGGAGCAAATGCCATCCAGTCCAGCCAGGACCCACAGAGCTGCTGAGACCTCACAGCTGAGCAAGGACTTAGAGCATTCTCGGGTTTGCAAGCGTCAAGACCTCCTGACAGGGTAACTGCAAACCTCAAATCCCTCTCAGTGGCCACTTAAACCATTAGTTTTGTTTTCCTCTCATTTCTAGTTGCTAAGCCTTGAACATGAGGCGCATGGTAATACTACTAGAAGTTAATTTCCTCCAACTCCACACTGCTTCCTCCTGTGACTCAGAGCCCCGCCACCCTGGAGTCCGCAGGACCTTGGCAGGCTCTGCTACCTTGAAGAATGGTTGTTGACTAAGTCCCCATCATGGGGCAGGAGCACTAGGGGTGGGTGGGAGGTGACCTAGGACTCTTGCTTCTTATAGTGACCTTGTTGATTTGTGTCACCTAGTCAGCACTCACACAGTTAGACACAGAGGCCAAAGAAGGCAGCTGCTCACAGCTAAAGGCTGATCAAGTGTCACCTCCTTCAAGGACCTCTCCTTCCTTGGAATGTCTGTTAACTCCTCTCTGTTGAGCTTTTTATTTTACTTACTTGCACTGTTTGTGTTTCACCTTTTCATGTGTTTTCTGTCTCTTCTACCTCTCTGGGGTCCATCATTTGTCCCTCCCAGCTCTCTGCCCTCCCCAGTCCTGTCCACTCCAAATGAGTTACTATAATGGTCTCCCAATTGTGTACTTGCACCAGCCATGGCCTCTCTGATCCATGCTCCATGCCATTGGATGGGGCCCTTCTAAAATGCAGAACTGGCTGGGCTTGGTGGCTCAAGCCTGTAATCCCAGCACTTTGGGAGGCTGAGGCAAGAGGATTGTCTAAGCTCAGGGGTTAGAGACCAGTCTGAGCAACTTGGTAAGACCTCGTCTCTACAATAAAAAATAAAATAAAATAAAATAAGCCAAGTGTGGTAGAGCATGCCTGTAGTTCCAGCTGCTTGGAAGGCTGAGGCAGAAGGATCACCTAAGCCCAGCAGGTCAAGGCTGCAGTGGCCTTGAGCATGCCACTGCACTCTAGCCTGAGAGACAGAGTGAGACTCTGACTCAAAAATCAAAAATAAATAAAATAAAAAGCAGAACTGACCCATGGGACAAAGGCCCATGAATAATAACCCAGGAATGAAGCCAGGCTGGTGAATGTGGCCCACGAGGCTCCTGGTACCAGAGCCCTAAGCATCTCTCCACCCTGTTGTCCTTCTACTCATTCTCCCATTCTCTCTTGGTCAGCATTGCTTGATTGAGTCCCAACATGCACTGCGTCCTCATCCACTTATGGATATCTATGCCTGCTGTCCCTGTGGCCTGGAATGCCATTCCTCAAGTCCCCACACTTCATTACAGTCACACTTTTGCATGGACAGCTGTTCCTGATTCTGCTTAGCTGTCCAGGCCTCTGCAGACCTTCCCCAAATTCCAAGGTGGGTCTGCAGCCTCTACATTGTGTCCAGTACTTATTAATCTGTGTGACAATTTTCTGTTCAATCATATGCACCCCCACCCACCCATGCCCTAGAACTGGAACTTGTTCAGGACAGGGCCTGCATCTTGATCACCACTTTGTCCCAAGCACATTGCTGGCACATAGTGTTGAATGAATGAATGAATGCAGCAAGTGCAGGGAGGAGAAGTGGGGACTGTGTGCTGGATCCAGTGTGCTGTTGACACTTGTGTTTGACACCCCATTCTTGTCCCTCTAATAGAAGGACGGTGCAAGTGAGGAGCCTTGGGCTTCCAGAGTCCTCATCCTTGGAGTGGCATCTCCTTCTTGGCCAAGGTCTTTTCACTCTCTGGGAAAACCTACTCTGTTGGCTGAGATGACAGTTCTCCTGGTGCTTGTCTGGCCCAGCCCTCAAACTCACCCATGCATCAGTCACACCTCAGGGAACATCTACACTGCTCTCATTTCTCACATTCCACTTGTTTGAGATGGCAGGTGCTGATTGGTTGGCTGGTGTTGGTCATGGGTGGGTTGTGGCTTAATGTTGGATAAATCATGAAGTGTAGGTTGGGGGCACCAAGATCCAAATACAGGCAGCAGGACGGGTTGGGAGGCACCAGGCTGCAGCAGCAAAAACTCTGTAACACATGAATTTCAGGTCAGAAATGGACAGGATCTTCAGAAAGGATATACATTATTGTCCATTTCTCCTGGGCAGAAAATATTTATTGCAGCTGATTATGTCTAAGGAGGTGTCCAGGGAAATGTGGGATGATTGAGACATGACTCATGGCCCCTCTCTGGCTAGGAAAGTATGTTTAAGTCTTGCACTAATATGCCAAGCACCTACAAGACAAGAATAGGTGTGAAAAATGTCAGGCGGACAGTATCAAGTTCTGAGTTGAGATTATTTTCTTTTTCTTTCTTTTTCTTTTTTTTTGAGTTGGAGCCTCACTCTGTCACCCAGACTGGAATGCAGTGGCACACTCACGGCCACCCCAGCGTCGACCTGCTGGACTCCAGCGATCCTTCCACTTCAACCTTCCAAGTAGCGAGAACTACAGGAGTGTGCTACCAAATCTGGCCATTTTTTTTTTTTAAATTGTAGAGATGCGGTCTCGCCAAGTTGCCTGGGCTGGTCTTGAACCCACGGGCTCAGGCAATCTACTCACCTTGGCCTCCCAAAATGCTAGGATTACAGGCTGAGCCACCGAGCCTGGCCTGAGATTATTTTCTTACAGATGGAAAGGCAGAAAAAAATATCACTGAAGGGGAGAGGTGGGAGTGATGTTGAATTTGGCTAAATTCTGAGGGGGCACCTCAGAGGGGACAGTTAGAGGAGATAGCACGACAAGCCATTATTCATCTGGAACCCACCGTGTGAGAGCTACTGCACTAGACACTTTCCATGCCATCCGTGGGCCTTGTGGTAAGCCTGCTGAGAAGTTGTGACTGCTTCTGTATTACAGATGGAGAAACTTGGGTGGTTCAGAAGGTAAGTGATCTGGCTGAGGCAGCTTGTCTTGGAGCTAGGCTACAAAGCCAGGGCTTACTGGCTCCAAAACCTAATGTTCCAGCAACCTTCTTCTTCTTTTTTTTTTAAGATTAAGTTATTTTTTGTTTTTTTTAAAATAAATTTTTCATTTTAAATATGTGGGGTACAATTCAGGGTTAGGTATACAAATGTCCATTATGCAGGTACCCTTGTTGATAAGGTATACCCTACTCCCCCCCACCCCCAGCAGGGACTCACCAAACTCCCAGGAGAAGGTTCCAGAGCCACAGGAGGGGTTGTTGAGTGCACCAGTCTGAGACAGTAAAGCCTCAAGGAAAATGCCAGAACTCTGGGAGTATATTTGGAGGGTTGCCCTGCGAAAGACGAGCAAGAACAATCAATCCAAGGGAAAGACTTTGGAAGACCTTTCTGGCCCAAAGACTCTAGGAAAGCCCTAAATGAAACGATGGGGTTGAAGAGTCATTCAGTCCAAGACTTATCTCCTCATGTCTGAGGGCCCCCAACAGTCTTTTCCTCATTAGACCCAGTTGCTGGTCATTTCTGTTGGTATAAATTCTACCCCCCGGTCATACTGGAAGGTAAGGGCCTATGACATCAGTAGTGGCTTTGACATGTATAGCTCAGTATATGCAAAGAATACTGATTAAGTGAATGTATACATCAGATGAGATGTATAAAAATGTATAAAAACAGGTGGACAATGGGGCTTCTCTGAGAGTTGGGGGCCTGGCACCTCTGGTCGACTGCCTCCCCCTTGTCTGAGTCCTTTCCACCAAACTCCCAGGAGAAGGTTCCAGAGTCACTCATCTCCCTCAAAGTTTTCATGGTACAACAGAGGCCTAGAGAGGAAAGTGGCTTTCGCACAAAGGGCCTGTGTCAGAAATGGGCCTGGACCTGGGGGTGAGTGCCCAGTAGGTCCACCCCTCACCTACCCACCGATGGATGCACAGAGTTCTCACAAAGGAACATGGGAAGGGGAAGTAGTAAAGAGCTCCAAGTGGCTAGAATGCCTTCCCTCATGAAGTAGACTCACTTGTCCCCAAAAGCGGAAAGCGGCTCTGGGCATGGCGGCCAGAAGCCCGGGCAGGATGTGCTACTGATGGCCAGCGCCAGCCTGGAGGCCCGCCGAGCGCCAGGCTGGCCGAGGCCCCTCCCTTGGCAGTGGTGGCGCCTCTGGGACCTTGCGGTGCGCTGAGCTCCTTGTAGACCCCAGGTCCAAGGGAGGAGGGGAAGGCAAGGAGACATTGCTGTGGTTTTGCGGCCAAGGAGGGAGCATACTTAGGATATTTAGGGGATGGACAGGGAACCGGCTCCACTTCCCCGCAGCCTCTGCCTGCCAGCGCTCAGCCACTGGAACATGCCATTTGAGAAATGTCTTCATTTTCTCTCAGTCGTTGGCCAGGTTCCCGCCACACTCATTGGGAGCGGGAAGAGGGGGGCAGGAGAGGGAAGGTAAGGGTCATGTACTGGAGCAAAGGATTGGAAAGCTGGCTCCCAAGAGCTCCCTGTGCAAAGAAAACACCATGGGGCCTGCCAAATCTACCCGCTGCACGTCCCCACACCCCCATGTGGCCCCCAGACCCCCCTTCCACCACCCTACAGGAAGTCACATTTCTCCCTGGCCTGTGGCCCAATGGAGGCACACCTCAGACTGGAGGCCCGACCTGCAGAGCGGGCTTCATCCGCCAGCCATGTTAGGGAGGTTGCTCCAAGAACATTAGCGCAGAGCCCAGTTCAGCCGGGCGCCTCCCCTGCCAACAGTAAGCCTCTCTCAAGCCGGACTTTATTTTTATAGACCATGGCTTAAAGACCTCAGCTACTCTGAGTTTTAGCTTCCCTTGCTTATTTGTAACTTTTAAATAACTTGATTTATTGCTTGGAAGCCTCTGAATGTATCCATAGACACAAATTTGCAGAAATATCAGAGCTAGGAAATAAAATACCAGAGTTGCCTTTGTCCAACTGCCTAATTTTACAGGTGGAGAAACTGAGGCACAAGGGGGCACCCACGCAGAAATTTAGATACCCAGAAATAAAGTGTAGATTAATATAAATAAATATTGATGTTGGTGAGGTGTGGGTGGATGTGGGGGAAAAAATAGGCTTTAGAATCAGGTGAAGTTCGCCGGGCTCGGTGGCTCAGCCTGTAATCCCGCGATTTGGGAGGCTGAGGTGAGTGGCTTGCCTGAACCCGCGGGTTCGAGACCTGCCTGGGCAACTTGGCGAGACCTCATCTCTACAATAAATCAGCCAGGCATGGTAGCGCGCGCCTGTAGTTCCAGCTACTTGGAAGGCTGAGGCAGAAGGATCACCGGAGCCCAGCAGGTCAAGGCTGCAGTGGCCGGGAGTAGCCACTGCACTTCAGTCTGGGTGACAGAGTGAGAAAAAGAAGTTTTTTTCAATTCCTGGCTTTGTTATTTTAGCAGAATTTCCTTGTGAAAGTTACAGAGTCACTCTGCACCTCAGCCTTCTCATCTGTAAAATGGGACATTGCATGACTATCCCTGTATAAGGAAAATGAATACAAAGCACCATCCATGGTGCCTGGCAAGTAGTAGGTTCAAAGCTGGGTGTGGTGGTTCACACCTGTGGTCCCAGCTGTTAGGGAGGCTGAGCTGGGAAGATTGCTTGAACCTAGGAGTTCGAGGCTGCAGTGAGCTAAGATCATGCCATTACCTTCCATCTGGGCTACAGAGCAAGACCCTGACTACACAAACACACTACACACACACACACACACACACACCCTCTCTCTCTGGGTATCAGATTAATATCTGTACACATTGTCCTATTATTGATTTTTAACAAATTCAAGAACTGAGCATGTCATAGGAGAAAGCCAAATTCCATGGGATTTCATCATCTGGAAGGCAACACAGCTTCATGGAGACAGTTGGGACCAGGACTGGGTGGGGACTGTACCTTCCCCTAGAGAAGGCCAAAAGCCCAGCATGCCCGCCTTGCTACTGTACCCGCCCTGTTACCCGATAGGGTGGATCAGTGGTGGACCGTTCTGCCCAGCCATCGGAAAGTAGAGACCTGGCTCTGAGTGTGGAACAGGAGATTTACCTTAAAGATACCCCAGTTTGGGCCTGATAGCGATCAGTTGGCATTTCGTGCAGCTGAAAGAGTGGCAACTGAATACTCTGCCCCGCCTGACCCAGCCCCGGTACCAACGCCATGGATCGATTTCTATTTTTTCCTTTCTTCTGTAAACAGTGGCGCAGGGCAGGTCTGCCCGGATGGCTGGCCCGCGGGCCCGCCCAGAATCCCTGATCGTCTGTGGCAGATAATGCAGGCTTCAATTCGCACCCATCCCGATGTTCATTCACATGGAGCTTTTTTGGCACTTTAGTAATGAAAAAAAGAGAGAGGGAAAAAGAGAAGGAATGGGGGTGTGAGGGGAAAGAGCCATCGATATGAAACATCCCAGCTCGGATTCTGGGCAAACAGCTGCTTTGTGTTTAGAATTTGGGGCTTGACTGGGTTTCAAGGCAAACCACAGCCCTGAAGCCAGTCTTTCTTCTCTCTGCCAACAGGCGCCCACAAACGCCTAAATTTAGAAGCTGGCAATTGCACTCATTTAGGATTTTAGGAGAAATGCAGGTAATACAAACTATCTCAGATCGGAAAGGTCTGTGACCTCACTTTGTTGATGAAGTTCACTTGTTTAGTCGGGGTCTTTTGTACTTCATCTTTTCTCAAAAACACAAATGCTGTTTCCATTCCGGAAGTCAAACTGATGGACTCTGTTGAGACATCCCTTCTCTCGGGGTTACCTGGAACATGCCAGGTGTCCCCACAGAGTGGCTGGTGGACCTGCTTGTCCCACAGAGAGGGCTTTCACAAGTGTAATCCCACAAAGACACCTAAAATCACATTTTTACAGGAATGGTGACATTGGAAATAAAGAGAGAGATGAAGACAGAATAGCAGAGAAAGATGAAGGAAAAAAGAACAAAAGAGTCTTGGCTAAGACCCTGAGCGGGTTCTGTCTGCTCTTCATAGGGGCCACCCATTTGCTGTGAGGTTGTAGATACGCCCCGCCTCCCCCAGCATCAGTGTCCTCAGGTCTACCATGCAGAGGCCACATCCTCTTGACACATATGTGCAGTGGGACGGAAAAAGAGAACCCATGTTTATGCCCTTTCCACATTCTTTTCTTCCACGTAAACCCAGAAAAGGGAAACTGTCAGGTGAGAGGAAAAGGATGGCTAATTGCTGTGTGAACTTGGGCAAGTTTCTTAACTTTTCTGGTCTCAGTTTCCTTATACATAAAGTATGGATAATGATCCCCTCCTCCCTCCCAGAGTAAAAACAAAATAAAATGTGCACAAAACACCTTGGGAAGGACTTGCTGGATGAGTGGTTGTACTATTAATGTGGTTCCTCCTGACCCATGGACTTGGATTTTTTTTTTTGTCCTCACTGACACCTGACAATACAGCAGAGGAGGCTAAAAGAGTTAGGTAAAGATGGCGTATGGTAAAAGCTAAGTGGCACAGAAATAGTGCCACAGAGAAAGGATTGCGGGTTGAGGAGGTCTGCCTAGAGGAAGTAAGAATTAAGGGGAAAGGTAGCACGATAACCAAAGAGCAGACTCTGGAGTCAGACTTCTGGGTTTCTATTCCAGCTCTCCTCCTTATGAGCTTTGTGACCTTAGTCTAGTTACTTGACCTCTCTGTGCCTCATTTCATCATCTGTAAAATGGGAAAACTCATAATAGGTACTTCCCTCATAGTATTGTTACGGGAATTAAGTAAATAAATCTGGGTAGGCCGGGTGCGATGGCTCACGCCTATAATCCCAGCACTTTGGGAGGCCAAGGTGGGAGGATTGCCTGAGCCCACGGGTTGGAGACCAGCCTGGGCAACTTGGTGAGACCTCATCCCTACATTAAATAAAAAAAATCAGCCCAGGCGTGGTGGCACGTGCCTGTAGTTCCAGCTACTTGGAAGGCTGAGGTGGAAGGATTACCTGAGCCTAGCAGGTCGAGGCTGCA
>CAUYQG010132318.1:0-23206 GCA_963574415.1 Tarsius wallacei
CATCTCTACAATAAATCAAAAAAATTAGCCGGGCGTGGTAGCGTGCACCTGTAGTTCCAGCTACTTGGAAGGCTGAGGCGGAAGGATCGCCGGAGCCCAGCAGGTCGAGGCTGCGGTGACCGGGAGCGGCCACTGCACTTCAGTCTGGGCGACAGAGTGAGACTCCAACTCAAAAAGAAAAAAAAAAATAAAAATAAACAGTTGTATATCTTACCCTGAATTGTACCCCACATCTTTAAAATAAAAAATAAATAAATTAAAAAAATAAATAAGTGGGAGTTGCCTGCACAGATTGACAATGAAAGAATTTAAGAAGACTTTAAGACATTTCTAGGGATGGAGAAAATCATTACCATTACATAGTTAAAAAGTGTTCAACTCATTAAAAGGAGGAATATGTATATATCTAATAAATATCCCTCAATACCTATGGAGTAAAAATTGATAAAGCTACAGGAAGAAATTGATAAATCCACCTTCATAGTGGGAGATTTCTATATACATTTGTTCACAATTGACAGATCAAATGAACCAAAAAGCAGCAAGTATATACAAGATTTCAATAATATTAGTGAGTTCTGAATAGGATGCTTTATACCTTCAGGTTTATCATTGCCAAAGGGTTATTCTACCTACTCTTGAACTTCTCAGATATGGAGATTTCAGCATCTCTTTATTTGATTGGTAACTTCCTCATTGCCTTGTGTCTCAATCTTTCTTCCTGTAGTTTCTATCTGTTGGTTGTAATTCTATTCCATTGGATCAGACAGTAAAAGACTATTCCTATGCATGTGATGTGGAACAATTTGTTTTGAGTTTTTTTGTGTGTGTTTGGTATGAGGTGAGGGTCTATGCTCATTTTTGTGTATATCCAGTTGTCTAAGCATGATCTGTTTAACAGACTATCATTTTTCAAATGAACTCTGGCACCTTTGTCAAAATCAATTGACTACAAACATAATTATTTATCTTTGGACTTTCAATTTTGTTTCACTGATTTATATTTTTTTCCCATGCCAGTATTGCGCTATCTTGATAACTGCAGCTTTTTACAGTAAATTTTAGAATCCAGAAAGGTGAATACTTCAAATTTATCATTTAAAAAATATATTGTTTTGGATTTTGTATTTTCATATAAATTTTACAATATGTTTGCAATTTCTGGAAAAAATACTGCTGACTTGTTACACAACAATGGATAACTGGAACGATACTGTTGACTCATAGTCTTTTTTATCACGTACTAAATGTCTACATCTTTCTCTCATGAGCTGCTTCAAAGCCACATGTCTCATCTCACACAGGAGCTCTCTTTTTTCTTTCTTTCTTTTCTTTTTTTTGAGCCATGTGAAGTCTTCACCCTATTATCTTTACATTTTATATGATTAGATTTTGCTGAAAACTTCAGCCAGTCACCTGTCCTATCATTCAGTATTTCTCCTATGTCTCTCAGCTGTGGGTCATTTACAATTTCAATAACCATACTTTTGTACACCTTTATATAAGTACTGTATAAAAACTGTTGAGCAGATCAGGAGAGGCCTGGACTCTAGTGTGAACCATAGAATCTAGGTGTCTCCAGGGGCTTGACTCCCCAAAACAATGCTTGGAAGTTATAGAAAACTACTGAGAAACACTGGGGAGAGAGAAATTTTATCTGTGAGGGCAAAGCTGAGGTCATTTGAGGGACTTTTTTGTCTTTGCAAGTGCATAAGATTACTATTCCTTTTGATAAAGAAAGAATTCAGGGATAAGATCCCTTCAGCTTTGCCTCATAAAAGATGACTTATGGCAAGATCTCTAGGTAAAAGAATATGTCTTTCTTGGAAATGTGTAGGACAGCCAAGTCACAGAATGTACTTTTCTCAGTGAAAGCCGGGAGGGAAAGATCAAGATCACAATAGAAGAAAGGCCTCACTCCACAGCGCTAGAAAAACTGCCCGAGAAGACTCAGGCAGTCTTTTTGTAGTTGAAATTATATTAACGAAAAAAGAGATTTAAGAGGGAAAAATTGACCCACTAATAAATGAGAGGATAAAATTAATGCTAACTCTCTACTGCCTGGGACTATGAGTACACTTGGCAAATCAGTTCCCAGCAAGGAAAACAAAGCTATGTGGACAGTTAGGAAATAATGAAGACCTGGCAGGACTAGCAGCTGACAAAAATGAGATGTTGCTTGGGAAAGTGAGACACAAAAAGTCTGAATATAAGACGGACTTGCTTATATCCCTTTCTCTATGCCTTTTTCCCTCCCTGTCTGACTCTTTCTGTTGATATGCCATTCAGTGATGAGAGAATTCCAGAAGATGATTTCTCCTTGGGAATGGGATTTGTCAACTCTTAGTCACAGGGTTGCTGTTAATAGGTGTGGAGAAGTGTCGTGGGGAAACAGGAGGGGAGACCTGGGCTTCTCACTAGTGGTGTGATCTTAAGGTAAGACACTCGGGTACCCGCATCTGCTAGAAGAGAGGTACAGTGGACATCTGACCAATTTGCTATTCCCACTCCTTGTTGTAACAACTCAGCAATCCTCTTTTGGGGAGCTCACTCTTCTTCCTTCCAATGCTTTTTGTGGAGCTGCCAATCAGAGAACCCTGTCTTGCTGAGTGTAGGGATAAGCCTGGATGTAACCCAATCAGGCCCATCTAAAACAGATAATCTTCCTTAGACTGAGGGGACAGCATTTACACAAAGATGGCCTGAGTTGAACCATCTAGGGACCACAGCAGAGAAATGCCATGATTCATCCTGGTGCTGCTTCCTGGTCTTTCTAAGACTTGGGTGTTGAGGACTTCAATGGTTTAGTGATGCATGCCAGTATTGTTCCCATGCTTTTTTCTCTTAAGCTTAAGTTAACCAATGCCCACTTGACACCCCAGTGATATAAAGAGAAAGCCTCAGGCAGAAACATAGAACCACTTTATTTTTTCTTGCTGACATGGGCAGCACTTTCCACCAGCGTGCAGGGTATGCCGGTTCTTCAAGCCCCTGTTTGTGAGACTCATGGAGAGAGACAGTGTGATATGCTGTGCTATTCCGACTGTTTATTTCCTCCTTTACAGTAATACCTGTTTTCCAGGATATTTCTAGAGGGAACAACATGTTATGAAATGCTTTGAGGATTTTTGAAAAATGATAAAAAATTCGTTTCAAGATAGTATGAAAATCTAGACCTGGCCCCTTCAGCCTGTCCTAGGGATCATGACATACGTGATATTGACATGTGGGATAATGGCACTTCTTTGCTTTTCTGCCTCTGTCACACTCTTTCCCATTTATTTCCCAATCTGATCTAGAAAGGAAGAAAAAAACCACAAAGACAAAACCCTCTGCAACTAATTAATTATTTTGCCAGTTTGAGAAGGAAATGGGGGAAAAATCCTTTAAAACCAAATAACAATAATTTTTAAAGCAGGCCAACTGACATATTTCCATAAAGCAAATATGTTGGAGCTGGCAAGAGGTGGCAGGCTCATGAGAATGCTAAAACCTCTCCAAATTTGCATATATATTTTTAATAGGGGCTGATGAAAACAAATACTCCAACACAAATAATTATGATATTTTAATTGCATTTCTTCAGGGCTTTTTGAATTAAAAAAATAAACGCATATAAGACAAAATCAGTGTTACTAAGTGGCAAAGATTCTGGCAGAACTGATTTTTTTCTTGAACTGCATGAAGAAAGAAGGTGAAGGGGGGTTTGCTCATCTCTTTGAGTTGCAGGGATGCTAGGGACACAGGTCTAGTGCCTGAGCCTTGTTTGGAAAGAAAGTCACAGTTCCTGTCTTTTCTATAGCATTTTGTCACTTACCCACTTGCTCACTCTCTAGCATAGTGCAGGCCACGTAGTAGGGAGTTTAAAACATATTCTGGATGGGGATCATTTGCCAACACATTGGCGGCATCGTCTCACACATTTCATGACTCACAGAATACTAAAGATAAAAGGGGCCCAGAGGATTCAATGATACCTGTGAACTGGAAAGCAAAGGCACTGTCAAATAACTACATTCTCCTTGGAGCTCCTGCCTCATCTCTTTTACTATAAACTCTCCCCGAGCCACAGTAGTCAGAAGACTCTCTCTGGGATCATTCAGCTGTGGCGGGTTGGTGAGTTTTTCTCAAGAAGTCATTCTGAATATAAAGAGTTTCTTTTCTCCTTTTCATTCTTCCGGAGTTAGCTAGAGCAACCTCCAGATTCCGAGGCATCTTATCTCGTATTCTAGGTCAAGCTATGAATCCTTTGATTGTGAGACCATATTGCCGGAAGAGACTTTCAATAGCTGTTTTAATCTTCATGTTTCACTGGAAGCCCAGTAGCTTTAAAGTAGCTCCAAAATCGTAGGCAAATGAAGTCAAGCCGAGCTGGACTCCCAGCTACTGGGCTCCTCCTTTCATACCCAAGTAGGTGAGTGTGGTCCACACACGCAGGTCCAGGCAAATTCCAGGTGCTAAAGTCAACCCTCATCAGAAAAGATGTTCAGGCCATGCTGATCAGATACTTGTGGTTTGACATGGAGCCACCCTGGATATTTGTTCGGACTTTGTGCATTACCTCCATTTCCAGGAGCAAGGTCTTTGTCTACTTCTTATAATTTCTCTCCTGTCTTTGCCTCTTTCCTGGGTGGGAGTCTCAAGTTTGCTCCTTGACATATGTGACTTGGGCAAAATATTAGCCTCTCAGGATCTCAGTTTCCTGCTTTGCAATGTGAGAACAATACCTACTACTTTATAGGGATATTGTTATTGTTGTTATTTAAAGGTCAGTTGGTGCAGTAGAGTCTGGCTCTGTCATGAGGGAAGTGCTCAATGCACAGTGGAAATGATTTTTATCATACTCTTGGCCCCTTTAGGAGTGTGGCTCTACATCCTCCTGCCACTGTACTCCCTGGAGCTGAGCTAGAATCTGTCCTGGCTTCCAACCTCACTGTGGTCCTTGCTCTTTCTTACTGGATGTAGCACCCCAATACCTGGTACTGTTGCTTCTTGGGGCTCCCCAGTGTTACCAGCTCTGACTTCCCAATCACTGGCTCCACTTGGCTTTCAGGCCTCCTGCTCTTGGTCTTGGATTCATCTCTGTGACCACTTGCCTGAACTTAGACTGATGGTGCCCCTCCCCTTGGACACGTCTTCAGTGCCAGCTTCTTTCCAGAAAGGAGACCTTGTGTCTCTACTCAGAGTGTCAGGTCCCAGGGCCTCCTAATTTCTGGCTTGGAGTATGCTGCTTTGACTCCTCAAGATTCCCAAGGGAAGATACCAGAAAGGCTCACAGACCCAAATTGTTTTAAGGATATTTACCACTATGTATGTCTACCCTTTTCCCTGTCTAGCCCTCCTCCCCTCAATCTTTTCAAGTCTCAAAAAGGAGAAATATTTGCCTACAGCCCCCAAACTCAGAACTGCTACCCAGTATATAAAAAAATTCTGTTACAATTGAGTATGGTAGGAATAGAAAGATGTAGAGCCCGTCAAAGGTCACTGAAGCCTGCTGTCTGATTTCCTGGTAGTGTGAGCATGAAAATTCATGAGGCAGAGGCAGAAAGGAGGAAACTAGGGATGAGGGGGAGGAAGTGGGCCGAGAGAGGGAAAGGGGAAGGAGGAGAGGAAGGGATTAAGAGAAAGAATGAGAGAAGAAAAGAACGGTGCTCAAATTGTTTTCAATTTATTCTTTTATTTTAAATGCAGGAAAAGTTGCTGAACCTCACACTCCTCCCTTTACAAATGCAATTCTAGTATTTATATAGAGAGTTTACTCTCCAGCATTTTCCATTTGTTCATCTGTTCCATATGTAGTTTGTGTTCTGGTTGTTTTCATATGTATATGTTTTATCTTCCCAACTAGATGCTGAGTACAGTCCTTGATACTTGGCAAATAGGCATCTGGTTTCCCACTGCTTCTGCTCCCCAGCTCCGTCCTCTCCCACCCACAGCCCCATCAGTGACTCCCCTTATTTACCTTACTTCCCAAAGTCCCATTTCCCCAACTTTCTCTTCTTGCTCCTTCCTTGCCTAAAGTCCTCGAGTCCTATTGGCTTTAAAGCATGTTTTACAGCCATTGCATTCTTTTTTTTTCTGCTTCTACTGTCTTGGCTCTAGCTGCTACACGTCATATCCCAATTATTGCAATTGTCTTTTGTAGTTCTCTCTTCTGCTACTCTTTCTACCCCCCAGTCTTCTTGAAAAGAAGTTTATGGTCACATGGCCTTTCTCTACCTATAAACAGTTCCTTGTTGCTCACCAGATGATTCAACCTTTGCTGCTGGCCTGGCATTCCAGGATGGGTCTTTGCTGAAATCTGCAACATTGTGTTGACCACTTCTTTTGGTGTGTAGCCCATTTTCTCCAGCTAGGTATGGGCTTCCTCTCCCTGAAGCACACAGTGCTGTTCTCAGGCAGCCTTGGTCATGCTCCTCCTACCAGTGCATCTGTTGTTGTTGATTCCACCTCTCCACATTCACAGCTCAGCTATTGTTCTCTCTCATTAAGAAGCCTAGTGCTGTGATCTGGATGTTTGTGTCCTCCCCAAATTTATATGTTGAAATATAATCAACAGTGTTGTGGTTTTAGGAGGTGGGGATTTTGGGAGGTGATTAGGTCATGAGGGCAGAACTCTTATGAATAGGCTTAGTGTCCTTATAAAATAGACCCCAGAGAGCTGCCTGGTTCCTTCTACCATTTGAAGATGTAGCAAGAAGGTACTATCTTGTGAGCCAGGAACCCAGCTCTCATCAGACATCACATCTGACAATGACTTAATCTTGGACTTCCCAGCCTCCAGAACTGTCCATTGTTTGTGAACTACCCAGTTTGTGGTATTTTGTTATAGAAGCTCAAGTGGACTAAGATACCCAGTCAATCATTCCAGGTCACAGAGTCCTTTGTTTTCTATGGTGTGGACTGTTTACTTTGGGATTTAATCACATATTCTCACGTACAAGTGTCTAGTTATTTCATGTAGATCTTGTCATCTCAATATAATCCTACAACTTTTGTGAGCAGGGACCTTACTGTGCTGTGCAGCAGCCTTTCAGCACCCCTGAGTTCCACCATGGCTAGGCGGTATGCCAGTGCTGAGGACAGGGGTGAATGAGCAGACATCTGTAGACACTGCTCATCCCACGCTAGACTATGGGCTCAGCGAGACCTGTGGCCAAGTTCTGCTCCACCGCTTAGCAGCAAGTTATGCAGCACCTTTCAGACCCAGTTTCTTTATCAGTAAAATGGGGATATTTATGTAACAAGATTCTTATAAAGATTTAAATAGATTGTAGGTATTATGTTCCTGGCACTGTGCTTGACACATTGAAGGTTATTAGTGACATCAGTTCCTTTCCCTTCTGATGATAACAGCTATTTCCACAGGTGGCTTCCACATCACATATTCCCTACTTACCACCTACGTTGTGTCATCTGACGAAGAAAGAGGAACACAGAAAATCACAAGTTCTAGTCTTCCAGTTTTACTTAGAACAGGGAGAAGAGGCCCCCACGGGCCTTACTCCTAGGCTGGACCACTCAGAATGTGAACTCTGTGGTAGCTGACTCTGGCATTGTTGGCAATACCATTTGGGTGGCAGATCAGTCACCTGGCTGGGCTTCCAGCCACCTTCTTACTTTCTTGTCTTCCTGCTCATCTAGGTGAACTGAGCACACAGTAGGTGCATCAGTGACACCTGTCACGTGTCTAGAAGGAGTCTTGTTGCGACAGATTGAAGCCACCCAGGGAGTGGCTTGTATAAGCTGGTGCAGACATTGCCCAGAGGGAGGTGACTGGAGTGCTGCCTCCGCTTCTGTGCAGCCAGAACTGACGTGCCATCTGTTTTGCCTCTCCTGCTGCTTCTTCCTCCTGCCTTTGCCCCATTCCGCCTGCCATGCTGTTCTAGCTCCATTGCCGAGGCCTTCTCCCCCCGCCCCCAGGAACCTGTTTCCAGGTTCCTGTGTAACCCTGGAAGGGAGGTAAAGGGCCAGATATGTGTGCATGGATTATGTGTATGTGCGGTGGGGTGGGAGGGGTACAGAGTATGTGGAGGAGAAAGAGAGTAAGTGAGAAAATGGGAGGGAGAAAAGAAGCAAGGCAGAGAGGGTAAGAAAGGCAAGGGGAGGAAAGTGGGAAACTGAAAGAGAAATGTAGTAAGTAAGAGGGGCTGGGTAAGAAGAATAGGGGGGAGAAAGTCTGTGTGTGTGTGAGCAGAGGGAGCAAGAGGTAGGGGAGGAATGAAGGAGGAAGGGAGAGAGAGAGAGAGAGGGAAAGGGAGGGAGAGAGAACTTTAATTGTACAGGTGAGAATCTACATCTAGTGATTGGAATGACAGCACCCAGGGCACAGCAGGAGTGGAAGAGCAGTTGGAAGTTGAGCCTGAAATTTCCAAGAGCAGTAGAGAAGCATGTGGGATGCAGTTATCTATTGAATCAGAGACACCAACTTCTCTGGGAGCACAGGGCTTCTTGCCTACTGGGTCCATGTTAGGCACTTTGATCTTTCCTCTGGGACAGGAAGTGGAAAGAGACCCTCTGCATGCTGTTCCCTGTCACTTTGGAATGGGGGTGGAGGCAGGCGCTCATGGAGTCTCCTTGGTCTCTAAAAATTGATTGCCCCATGTTTTTCTCCAGAACATGGTCCTAGAAATCTCTTTCTAGTGCTGCTGTCTCTACAATCTGGTCCTGGGAAAGGGGTCCTAATAGACGTTACCTTGGTCAGAGGTTTCCCACCTGCCACTCCTCCCTTCTGAAGAGTCCATCATCCTAAGATGGGGAAGCTGGTACCTCACTGATCTCCTTGTGAAGCTCCTCAGGGGCTAGGGTTTTAACCTTCTAAAGCTGACTGGAGCCTGGCACCAGGGGCACTGATGTCACTGAGAATTGCTTCTCTCCCTCAGAACTTTAAAATTGACATTTCTCAACAGAGTTCTGTTTCCAGGAAACTCACTATGAATCTGAGATGGATTCTGATGGAGAGAGACTCTGTGTACCTTGGGTAGCTGAAATATACCTAAAGTGGTCTTCCTCTGGGGGGAAGGAAGATGTGTGAGGTCACATTTGTGTCTCTGGGAGAGGCTGAGGTGAAGAAATTGAAAAGTTAACTCTGGGAACCAAAGCCACAGGGTGAGATGATGGCATGAACACCAAGGGCTGGGGCTTCCAGATTTGGGGCTAAAAGCTACATTTAGCCATCAGGTCTGATCACTTGGCCAGTCCTCTTCTGCTGAACCTTCTGTAGTTTCCTGAGCTCATGGGGAGGCTAGCCCCATACCCCTTACTGTCAGTTCTGGAGATATTTGAATAATGAATTCTGTTTAAGACTGAAAACCTCGAAGTTCCATCTGTAACAAGACTCGAAATAATTACAGATGATGATTGCCTGGTACACTCAGCCAGAAAAAACAGAACAGCTTTTGGCCGCCAGCAATTACAAGCAGCACCGGCTTCAGCACAGACAGAACTTTTAAATGAATACATGAATACATTGCTGAAGATCAGAAGGCAAGAGAGACTGTCAGAGCTGGGGTGGGGGTGGGGGAAATGAGTTGGCAAAAACTGAGTGACTTTACCCTTCATAGTGGGTAGAAGAGGAGGGTGAGTGAGAGAGAAAGAGAGAGAGAGAGAGAGAGAGAGAGGAGAGAGAGAGAGAGAGAGAGA
The DNA here is from genome assembly GCA_963574415.1 of Tarsius wallacei. Lineage (NCBI taxonomy): Eukaryota > Metazoa > Chordata > Mammalia > Primates > Tarsiidae > Tarsius > Tarsius wallacei. The sequence continues at coordinate 9,643 of CAUYQG010132318.1, forward strand.
GAGAGAGAGAGAGAGAGAGAGAGAGAGAATGAGAATGAATCTTCCCCAATCCTTTGCTCATCCTAATTTATAACCTCGAAATAGAAAAAAAATTGAACATGGTGTAGCATCCTAGAGGCACTACATTACAGGGCTTTCTCCAATTTGAACTCCTATCACAGGAGACAGTGAGATGAAGTAGCTTGTTTGTCTTGGATGTAGTTTGGAGTTATAGAATTTGGAGCTTCTTTCTTCTTTTCTTGCATGTGGAAAGGAAATAGTATGAGCTTTGGAATCAGAGAAACTCAGGCTCAGTTTTCAGTTTTGCTATAATTATCTTGCTTGGTCACTTGTCTACGTTGTCCTCAATCTTTTCATCTGTGAATACCATCTTCAGGTGTTCTCACAGGGACTAGCTAGGATCACACCTACACATCTTACACCACTGTCTGGAGTACAGAAAGTCTTCAGCCTGTGTGGGTCTCCATCCACAAGTTCTCCTTCCACTTCTGAATGCCCCCCCCCTCCCCCGGCCCCAGACCCCATCCATCGATTTAGAAAAACCAGGGTTTTCAAGACTCAATAAAATTGGCTAATCATTTGGTTAGGGACTTTAAAAAAGAAATCTCAAAAACTTCTGAACCAAAATGGAGAGGCTAGGGCAATTGCATCCGCATCTGCTCCTGCCTTGGGCTCATCATTTTATGTAAGTTTATTGTGATTTTCCTGCCTGATTCACAGATATGCTCTTAACTGCCAGTCCAACCAGGATTAGGAGTGGAGGTCTGAAACTCTTGGGACTTTAACAACCAGTAGATGAGCCATCAACATCCTGGTAATCAGAGCACTGGAGTGGTGATTTGCAACCTGATTTGAAGATTCAATCATTTTGGGGTACTTCAGCACCTCACCAGCTTCTGACTCAACCCTCCCACTCCCATCTGGGAGTTCATGCATGTTTGAAAGCTGCTTCCTGTCCTCACATACTGGAGCCATCTGGGTGGGAGTTCACAGACCTGCCTCTGTGCAAACCATCTCATGGGCCCAGGGAATCAGCCCAGCATACCCAGCACAGCTGTTTCTCCTCTACAAAGCATGGTACCCAACTCACTGCCCTTCTCTATCCATCATCACCCACCCATCCCCTCTATCTCTCATTAACAAGCATCTGCAGGCCTCTTCCCTTTCTTCTCAAACATGTGGCATCTTCAAGGAGAGCTGTGTTTGTACACCTGCGTTACAATGCCACCCAAATGGTCAGGGATTTCAAAGCATCTCTCAGATATGGCTGGTTATTTTGCTTTGTTCACAGAGTCCTTCTGAGATTTAAGCTTCATCTTGCCTCAGAAATTCTGGCCCATTGTCTGCCTGTGTTTGGGCTGTTTTATCACTCCTGACTACTTGCTGCTAATAAGGTGAGGGTAAAGGGACATGGGAGAGAAAATGGACATCAGAGAAAGTAGGTAGTATAATTTCAAATGAAGTGTATGGAGACTGCATGAGTTGATAAGATAATCAGTGGGTGGGAATCAAATCTCTGGGATGGAATTAGGGATGCCTGACCTTAAGCAAGTCTTAGGCTCTTTGTTTGTTGCTTGGAGTGTGGAGTTGCTGTCAGGGTTGGACCTTATAAGTTAAAGTGTATGGAAATGATGGCCAAGAGGATGCTCAATAAATGGCGTGGATATTTCAGATTTAATAATCCAGATCCCCCTTGGTCCCTAAGGACACAGAGACTTTACTTTGTGATTTTGGGAATTTAGAAGAAAGGGATAGAGGGGTATCTTTGTCCATTTTGTTCTGCCGTAACAGAATACTACAGCCTGGGTAGTTTATAATGAACAGAAATTCATTTGGTTTATGGTTCTGGAGCTGGGAAGTCCAAGGTGGAGAGGCCACATCTGGTGAGGGTACTCTTGCTACATCCAAACATAGCAAGAGGCATCACCTAGGTGAGAGAAAAAGTCAAGAAGCCAAACTCACCCTTTTATAAGAAACCCACTTCTGAGATAACCCACCCCCTCTATAGTGACATTAATTCATTTATGATGGCAGAGCTTTTAGGCCTAACCACCTTTTAAAAGTTCCACCTCTTAGCACTGTTGCATTGGCGATTACGTCTCCAACATATGAATATTTGGGACCAAGAGAAGGATGCTATAATTTGAATGTGTTCCCCAACGTTTATGTGTGAAATACTTAATTCTCAGTAAAACAGTGTTGCAAGGTGGGACCTTTAAGGGGTGATTAAAGGACAGAGCCCTCATGAATAGGTTAATTCTGCCATTATGGAGGAAGTTGATTTGTTATCTTGAGAGTGGCTTCCTTATAAAAAGATGCGTTCGTTTTCTCCCTCCTTCCCTCCTTCCCTCCCTGTCTCTCCCCCTTCTTCTCCCTCTCCTTTTCCTTCTCCTTCTCTCTCATGTGATGCCTTCCACCACATTATGGTGCAAAAAAAAGGCCCTCACAGATGCCAATGCCTTGATTCTTGGGCTTCCCAGCCTCCAGAATTGTAAGTACATAAATTTTGTCTTTTGTAAATTATGCAGTCTATGGTATTCTGTTATGGCACAAAACAGACTAAGACAAGGGAGTTGGTGAGCAGAATGACCGCCACAGTCCTATGAGTGCTCACACCTTTTCTTGGAATTACTTAATTGTGAAAGCTTGCCTTGAGGGTAGTGATGCATCTTCTTGCTCGATCAGGCTCCTGTTAGAACCCCTGTCCTCTCTGAAGCTTTCATAGAGCCCCTTAGTCAAGGTCAGTCTTGAGTTCTGTGAAAGGTTGTGTAAGAATAAAGCTGTGGATTGAGTGCCAAGTGCCCTGCATATGCTTCTGGCTAACTGAGGTCTAGCTGATTATACATTTTTAGATGAAGTTTTGGTAGAAATACAAAAGTAAATAGTAATTATAATATTTTGTGATTCTGAACACTTTTTGCTTAATCTCTCTTAGCCTCTGATTTTTTTTGAAGAATTTTTACTGTTGAAAAGAAATCAGCTTGACTTGATTGGTTTATTTTCTTAAAATCTACTACCTTGCATTATATATCTGTAGCTACCAACATATCCATTCCTTAGGTAAATGTGCGGTTTTTTGAAGGCTAGAACTCTGTTATAGATATTTTACAATATTTATTGATTATTAAATAATCATTATTAAGCTTGTTCAAGGACTACAATGATGAATGATACATGATTCCTAAGAACGAGTGTTGGGGAGGGCAGATATCTGTCTATCTATCTTTATCTATCATCTATCATCTGTCTATTTAAATCTATCATCTCTTTCTCTCTTTCTCTCTCTCTCTGAGAGAGGAGAGACTGCTTCTATGAAATTAAGAGACAAAAAAAGAAAAAACTGGCTTTTACTTATACTTATTCCCGTGATAGTGTCTTCCATATGGTATGTGAATTTCTCAGTAAATACTTATAGATTGATTGATAAATAAGCCTAATTCCCTCATGGCAGCAAGTAATGTTATGAATTTTAAGTGGCAGTGTGCACACATAGTTATCTTGATTCCTCCCCCAAAGTTCACTAAAATAACAGTAAAGGATTTTAAAAAAAGAAATATCAATAAATACACAAAGAGATTAAGAAAAGAAACAACAGCATATGAGAAGTGACCATGCATATTAGGAGCTGGAAAGCAGATGAAAGACAGGTAACTACATTAAAACAGACAAGTTAAAACTTAAGCTTGTGTGCAAGTATGTGAGTGTGTGTGTGTGTGTGTGTGTGTGTGTGTGTGTTTGTATGTGTGATAAAGCAAACAGAAAGCAAACTGGAAAGTCTCAGGCTTTGGATTAAAATGCACTAGGTGCCCCTGTGGCTGAAAAGAGAAGGTTTGATTGCTAGAAAGTACTAGAACCCAGCCTGTGACTGCTCTATCCTGACCTAGCAGAAACTGGAAGGTTCGTATAGAGGAGGAGAGGCAGACATTGTTCTGAAAATAAAGAGGGACTAAGTGAAAGTTTGTATACTAAACAGTGAAACTTCCAGTACCCTTTTCTTATCCTACTCTCTAAACCAGACAAGCAGTCCTTCCATGCAGGAGATCAGATCATTTCTCTGAAAAACCTGACTGGCATTTAATAAAAGATTTTCAGATATTGAGCATAGCCTAACCAAAATTAAGTCCACTGATTTTCTAGTCTGCAGCGAAGCCCGCCATCGATAAGTTTAGCAGGCAGCATAGGCTAGGCTATGTTACAGTAACAAACAAGCCATTAATCTTACTGACTTGCACCAAAGAACATTTATTTCTCGCTTGAGCTACGTGCCATCATTGGTTGGCTGGGGGGTGGTGGAGGGGTGGAAAGTCTGCTCCAAGTCATCCTTACTCAGAGGCTTAAGTTAGTACAGCAGTCATTATCAGGCACATTGACCAGCATCATGGCAGAAGGGAATAGATCATGTGTGGTCTATTGTGCACAGATCGTCTAAAGTTTTTTAATTTGCTTATTTATTTGATCAGTTTTTTGGAAGTGACAAATAAAAATTATATATATTTTTGATGTACAACATGATGTTTTGAAATATATACACATTGTGAAATGGCTAAATAGAGCTAATTAACATATATATCTCATCACATAATTTTTTTGTGATGAGAACACAAAATCTACTCCTTTAGAGATTTTCAGGTCTACATTATCTATCTATCTAGTCATCTATTGGTACAATAGACCTTTCAACTTATTCATCCTGTCTGGAATTTTGTATTGTTTGACTGACATCTCCCCATTTTCCCCTCTCCTCAGCCCTGATAACCACCATTTTACTCTCCACTTCCATGAGTTCAACTTTTTAAAATTTCACATATGAGTGAGATCATGGAGTATTTCTCTTTCTGTGCCCAGCTTATTTTGCTTAACATAATGTCCTCCAAGTTTATCCATGCTGTTGCAAATGACAGGATCTCTCTCTCTTTTTTTTTTAAAGGCTGAATAATACTCCATTGTGTATATACACCACGTTTTCTTTATACATTCATCCCTTGATGGACACTTAGGTCGTTTTCATATCTTTGCTATTGTGAAAAATGCTGCAGTGAACATGGGAGTACAGATATCTCTTTGACATACTGATTTCATTTCCTTTGGATATATACTCAGAAGTGGGATTGCTGGATCATATGGTACTTCTATTTTTAATTTTTTGAGGAACCTCCATCCTGTTTTCCATAATGAGTGTACTAATTTACATTCCCACCAACAGTGTTTGCATCGATTCTTAAAGTTCCTCATGGATGTGACACATATCATTCCCACACACTTTTCATTGGCCAAAGCAAGTCACATGGCCATGTCTAACTTTAAAGATGGTAAGGAAGTGAAAATTTACCATGTGCCTGGAAGGAGAAGAACTGGGATATTTGTGAATCACTTGGACAACAGTGTTTCCATCTGGTCACCAAATATTCTATTTACCCTCCTTCCCACATGCAGAGTATACTTATCTCTCCCTAAGGTGGCTGACTCTATGTCTCATTTAGCTGGCATCAAATTCAAACTCTGCAGAGGTAGTACCCGATACCAGTTTCTCATCCAAGGATATGCTCAGGAGTCTCTATTTCAGGTCCCTATGTGGCTGTCAGCAATCTGGTGACCTACGAACTAAGTGTGTTCATGCATGTGCGTTCATGCATGCATGCGTACACGCACACACACACACACACACACACACACACACACTCAAAGCCACTACTTGCCTCCCCTTCATACTCTCAATACGTAGTCATGAAACAAGGACAGAACAACGCAAATGAACCTCTCATTGAGAAAAGGGAAGGAGGGAGGAGAGGCGCACAGTGGCTGGTGATGACTCCCGCAGGGCAGTTGTGTTAGGGTCCCCTGGTCTAAGACAGGGATGTGTTCCTTGATTGTGCCTTGATTCCTTTTCCTAAGCTTGTTCTCTTGCCCATTTTCTGTGATTCTTTGGTTTGACTTTTTCAATATTCTTCCTTTTTCATTATCTTCCCTTGTCTCAGCTGTGGTGACACTGGGGAACATGCCTTCTTCTGGAATGGAGCAGGCTTCTCAGTCACTTCCTGTTCACAGGTAATGAGAACTCAGGGATCATTTTCAGTTTTGAAGAGTTATAGCCCAGGTGGATAGTTTTCGGACAATATAAACTTCTCACAAATGTAGTTAGCTTATTATTGATTTTATTATAGTCAGTCCCATATGCTAATAGCTATACATAGTTTTTTTAATAGACAAGCTTCTTAAATTTGCTATGTATATAAATTATATATATATATATACACACACATATATATACACACACACATATATGAGAGAGAGAGAAATGAGGAGAACCACCCCAAAAAAACCTGGAATTATTTTTTGAAGGGTAGGCCCCTTGTAGTACAGGCTTCCTCACTAGGTATGTATTCTAGGGACCTATCAGCATAGTGTACTAGCTGGCATTGCTGTGATAGGCTGCATTCAGCTTCAGTGATTTTTTTTTGTTTTTTTGGAGATTCTTTCAGTGTGTTTGCCCATTTCATGATAGGTGATTTATGGGCATACCTTGCCACATTGTGCTGAGTGTTCAGCAGTTTTTTGTTTTTTTTTTTAAGTTGGAGTGTCACTCTATCGCCTAGACTGGAGTGCAGTGGCCGTTCTCGGCCACTGCAGCCTCGTCCTGCTGGGCTCCGGCAATCCTTCCGCCTCAGCCTACCACACCCGGCTAATATTTTGATTTTTTTATTGTAGAGATGAGGTCTTGCCAACTTGCCCAGGCGGGTCTCGAACCCACGGGCTCAGGCAATCCACTCACCTCAGCCTCCCAAAGCGCGGGATTACAGGCTGAGCCACTGAGCCCGGCTTTTTTTTTTTAAACTAAAAATAGCATGAACCCTGTGCCCCACTCTCCCTACTCATCCCCTGGATGAAAAAGTCCCTAGAGGGGAACTTTTGTTGATGTGGAAGAAATGAAACAAAAAATGACAGAAGCAAAAGGCGTCAAAATCGATGAGTTACAAAATTGTTTTGAGCAGTGGAAAAAGTGTTTGAGAAACAGATTTTTCTTTCAACCATAAAAATAACCAAATTATCAATCTTTGTTCTTTTACATTCCTTCTTGGATACTCACAAATTCTTTTCTTATCACTGTCTTTTGTATTTGACTTTATGTCAGACACAACAAACATTAACAAAATACACTTCCAATATTCTGGTTTTCTAGAGCTACAATTTTATTTGGTGTTTGTGTCAGTAAGGGTTGTCTAGAGAAATGGAACCAATACGTTTGTTTATTTATTTATTTATGTCCCGTAAGGAATTGGCTCACTTAACCTTGGAGGTTGAGAAGTTCAGACCCAGGAGAGACAAAGTTATAGTTCCAGACCACAGGAGAGCTGGTGATGTAACTCCAGTCCAAGTTTAAGTCTGAAGGCAAGAGGAGACTGATGTCATTGCTCAAATACAACTAGTTAGAGAAAAATAATTCTATCTTACTCAGCACTTTATTTTATTCCAGATGGGATGACACAATCTGTTTTGCTCAGTCAATGTTAATTTCATCTAGAAACACCTTCCTAGACTAGAGTAATGTTTGGCCAAAAATCTGGCACCCTGTGGCCCAGTCAAATTGACACATAATATTAGCCATCACAGTTATTATCACAGTTATTATCCGTTTCCTAAGGGTGACATTTGTCCCATCCAAATCTCATGCTGAATTTGATACCCAAGATTGGAGGTGGGACCTAGTCGAAGATGTTTGGATCTTGTGGATGAATCCCTCATGAATGCCTCGGTGCTATCCCAGTGGTAATGAGTAAGTTTTTGCTCTGTGAGTTCACACAGGAACTGGTTGTTAAAAGAGCATGGCACCTCTCCCCCTTCTCTCTTTACTCCTGTCTTGCCATGTGACACCTGCTACCCTTTCCCTTCTGTCATGAGTGGAAGCTTCTTGAGGCCTCTACCAGAAGCAGATGCCATTGCTGTGCTTCTTGTTTATCCCACAGAACTGTGAGCCAAAGAAACCTCTTTTTAAATTATTCAGTCTTGAATGTTCCTTCATTATAGCAATGCAAAATGGGCTAAGACACAAGGTATTTCCAGTGACAGTTTTACCAAACATTCTGCCATTGCTTAACTTCCCCCATTACCTAATGTGTACTATTATTTCTCGAACTCCTGATAAGTTTTCTTGTCACCCACTGCCAGACCACTAAGCCAATGCCACACGTTTTATGTGTTTGATGTGGTAGCTTTCCACTTCTGTGTATCAATTTCTGTATCTTTCATATAGTATATGTTGTTTATGGTAACAAACAATTTCAAAATCTCAGTGGCTTATACTAACAGTGGTTTATTTCTTACTCATATTTACTGTCCCTTGCGAATCATTTAGGGGTTCTCTGAGTCATCTTTGCATTAGAAAATCTGATGTAGCCCCCATATGGAGCCCTGTTGCTGTCATGGCAGAGGGACAGAGGTCACACATCCCTTTTACTCACATGACATTGCTCAAAAATAAGTCACATGGCCATAACTCACTTTGGTGGTCTCAAATCTTACCATGTACCTGAAAGGAGGAGAGCCAAAATATATGTGTAGACCTGATGATCACCACACAATCCAGCTCACACAAATGCTTCTAATCAGCTTTTTAGTGGCTTTCTTCTGACTGTGAATGAAGAGCAAGGGTTGCAAGTGCTATTATTTGGATGTACCCCCAAAGAGCAGGTGTGTGAAACATAATCCACAACACAACCATGCTGGAGATAGGGTCTAGTTAGAGGAGACTGGATTTGGAGAGCTCTGCACTCATGAATAGATCTATGCCATTATCTCATGGGAGAGTGTTTGTTATTACAGGAGTGGGTTCCTTATAAAAGGATGAGTTCGACCCCCTGTTGTTTCTCTCTCTTATGAAATCTCTTTTTCCCCCTACCTTCTGTCATGGGATGACACAACAAAAAGGCCCTTGCCAGATGCCACACCCTCAATTGTGAACTTTCCACCCTGTAGAACCATGAGCCAAATACATTTCTGTTCATTATTAATTATCCAGGCTATGGTATTCTGTTACAGCAGCCCACGATGGACTAAGAGCCAGATACTTTATGAAAGCCCTAACTAATATGAAAACCAGAGACCAACACAAACAAAAGTTTAAAAGAAGGAACTAGGGAATAAAGTTCCCTAGTTGAAGTAAACAGAAGAGAACTTAAAAGTAATCTTCTAATTGATCTCAGGATAAATATTTTGTACCTCTGAAAGAAGAATAGAATGCTATAAAAAGGAACAATTGAAAGACAAGGAGCATCCCATAACAATGGACTATATGATACAAATTTTAAATGCAATAGAAAAATTTGAAGAAAAATTTGATAAAGCAGAACAAAACAACCAGTTGGTTAGGTATAGCAAAGATGTGACTCAAGCAAGAAAGCCTATTCTTCAAGTAATAAGAGTTACACATAAAAAGGATAAGTAAAACCCAGAGAAGATCTTTTTCAAAGAAATACTTTCAGAAATATCTCAGAACTGAAGGCAATTATATTAAATATTGGAAGAACTGAATAAGTGCCCAATACAATGAAGGCAAAAAGAACCCCATGGTCCATTCCCATCAACATTCAGGATACTTGTGGCAAGGAGAAATATGCCTAAGAACTCCTTTGCCATTGTGGCCGATGAGATGGCAAAATTTGGCGATCAGAATGGTATTGGTTTTGTCGCTTAGAAGTTAGAACAATATTTGAGGCTAAAGACCTGGGGTTCAGGGAACTACAAGATGGAGGTAAAAGGAATTCCCAGGAAGAACATGGATGAACGTTCCAGCTGTACCGCAGGCCTGGAAAGTCAGCAGCCATACTTGGGCCACAGGAAGGGGGTCCTGGGGGGTGAGTGGCTGCTTCGGGAGAGTAGGAATTAACAAGGAGGAGCAGGAGTGCGGCAGAGACCTGCTTGCTGTCATCATAGGCCTTTATGTCATTTGAAATGATGTGTGTATTCTACTCAGTTAAAAGAAAATCCCAAATTTAAAAATGTTTCCATGTGGCAGTGGATTATAAATGGAGAAGACATGAAATTGATTTCTGATTCTGATCACTAACTCACTGTGTGACCCTGATCAGGTCATCGCACTTCTTCAGTAAATAATTTGTTTCTTCATTTACAAAATAAAGCAGTAGTCCTAGAAGTCTTTGTAGGTTTTCTCTGGCCCTTGCATCCTAGAATTCTAGAGGGCACAAGTGCATGGTCACCTGAAACAAAGTGGCCTGGGATTCCGGGACCCTGGTAGTTACTCTCTTTTCTGAGGTTGATGTGCTTTTGTGTGCATCAGATTGCATCTCCTTTCAAAGAAAAGTCAAGACCAAGTGCCAATGAGGCTTGCATGGGAAGGTGGCTGGTGCGTGTGGTTTATTTAGTTGCTTTTAGTTCTGTATCATGGGGACCCCTCTGAGGCTCCCTGCTGTATAATGGGGCTGGCTAGAAGCTGATCTGGCAGCTCGTTAACACTCAATTAAAGCTCTTCTCTACAGTATGGCATTAACTTTTTAAAAATTTATACATGCAATTGAAGGAATTAAAGTGCAACTGTGGTTTTCAAAGCGGCTTATGTGAGGGAGGCTGTGAAATTGTTCTCATCTGCCCAGTCTTCAGTTTTCAAATTTATATGTGCAATTGAGTTGGAAATTAAAGTGCAGTTTTAAGGTGGGTGTGAGTGTCTTACATGGCATAACATTAACCATTTTAAATTTATAAATGTAATTAAAATGGGATGACTTTGGAATTAAAGAATATACTAAGGGAAAAAAATGATCCCTTTCTTGGGGATATGTCGCTTTTCCCCCTTTCTATAATCTAAATTCTTGATGACTATGTAGACACCTAAGTCTCAACTCCTGTAGAAAAGTGAGCTAGAATTTTCCATGCCAGAATGGCAGAGAGATCCTCATCACATTTGACTTTGTTGTTCTTGCCTCTATTCCCCATGTTGAAATCCAGGAGTTCTACATCCCAAGAATTTTGGAGGGTATACACAGTGTATCCCTGTCATTGTAAGACTCATAAGTCCTGAGAATGTTAATTTCCCTTAGTAATGTTATGGTAGAGATCCAGAGCTTATATTTTCCAATTTCTGGAGTTATGAATGAGCCATTTTTCTGGAATTAAGGGAACAAATACTTGTGGAGCAACTGCTCTGACACTGCCAGAAAATTCGTTAAGTTTTTTTACTTTCTGGTTTAGACTAGTCTGTTAATCCCACTGTGTTTTCTAACTGTATGGCTAGATGACTGTAGCATCTGGAGAAGTCCACAGTTCTGGAAAATTGCAAGGTAAAGAAGCAGCCTTTTTGCTCTATGAGACAATGAGACATCAAGGAGGAACATCTGGTGGGCTTGCCTCAAATGACTCCTCTTCCCTGCCTACCATGCCTCTTTCAGGGCAGGGGCTTGTCTGTGTTCTTCCACCGCCCCTCCCTTGTCCCTCTTTGCTGTCAATCTGTCCTTCCTGTCCCAGAGCAGAGCTCAGTACAGCAGCAGGGTGAGAGGCTTTGGTGGGCAGTGCCTTCCTGAGTCCTGAATCCCCAGGTGCTCCTGACTTCTTCAGGCCCAGCCTGAGCTGCCCTACCTTAAGTTCTTACCCTTTTCATTGTGCTGGCCAGGGGAGAGGTGGGGTGGTGGTGTCATCTGCTGTGTCTGTTCTCTCAGCCCCTTTATCGTTCATCCTTGACATTTTCAGGAGTCTTTGAATCAAGACCCCTTTTTCCTCCCCCCACCTTAATACATTTGCATGCTCATTGAGGCGAAAAATTACACGATTTCCAGATTGCACTGAGCCCTGTTTCAGACCCGGGGCCTACTTAGCAGGGCCATCATTTCGCAATTAAGCCGGGACTCACTATCCTTATTTAATGCTGCTGCTGCTCCCACATGAGGACTTTCAGAGTCCATGAGCCTTGCTGCTCTGTCGCCCCTGGAGTGCCTCTTTGTCCCATCCAGAGTTGTCTGTACAGCCTGTGTGCTCCACCAATGGCGGGTTCAAGGAAAACTACTGTGTAACTGCACAACAAATTGTGGTAAATAGTTTACCGAAAGAATAAACATGTGAATCAATTCACTGAAAGGAATTCTGTTTAAAAAGTTCAGAAGAAAAAGTTAAGGCTTCACCTTTGGCAAGAAAGTCAGACTTGCTATTAAAAAAAGACAAAACAAACAAGATGAACTCTTTAACTGTTTTGCCCTTGCTTCATGTCAGCAAAGATTTACAGGAACTTCCAAAAATACATATTGTCACAGGCTTGACAATGAAGAATTTAGAGTGGAAAGATAAATGAGAAAAAGATAAAGCCTTTTTTTTTCCTTGGAAAAGAAAAATAAAAGCGATATAACTGATGATAAGAGAAATACAAATAGGGATATCTACCAAAATGCATGAACAGGGCCAGATGAACAGTTGTCCTGGAGTCCACTTCAGGCTCCAGGCTCATGTTGCTTGGGTGTGTAGCGTTTGCTTTGGCTACTAGGAGATTTAAAGCCAAGTTTGCAGCTGACCTCCGGCAACTGTGGGGTCCATTTTACATACATTTCTATGAACTAACTAACCTTCACTAGGCTTTATTATTTTCTCGTTTATCTTTTTTTCACCTCTGATTCTTTAACTATTTCAAAGTTCCCGAAAATCTTTGATGACTTGAGGCACAGAGTAAATTAGTCAATGAGTTAGAAATTATTACGGATAAAATAAGCCACATATTTGTAAATATTCCTAAATTAACCTAACAAGGGAAAGCCAGAATGAATTGATATAGTGGACATCATTTATGAATATTGTTACCTGTTTTTAATTCATTCAGTGAGGACTGACTGCATACCTATTTAGTGCATGACTCTAGTTTAGGGATTCTCTTCCGGAGATATTGAGAACAGCAAGCCTGGCGGGCACCTTGTCTCCTTTGGACCTTATCTGTCTGGTGGAGGAAGGGAGAAAATGCCTTTCCAGATGCTGGGAGGATGGAGATGGAGATGGAGAGATATTGCCAAGAAACACATGAACACTGAGTCGGTTCTCTCTACCTCAATGGGTAAGCAATTCTGTTTTTTTAAAAAATGACCTGGGTCTTATGGATCAGGAAAAGGTGATTTTGTAAACTGCTTCTTGAGCTACAATGACTTGTTTACACAAACACCTCTTAAAGGGTGAGGAGCTCTGAGTGGGAGAGAGGGGGGAGCAGCAAGAGCCGAGCTTCCTGTGCCGATGAAACCTTGCGTGGAGCTCATTCCTGAATGGGGCAGGGCTGGCACCTGCTACCCTCTAGGTGATCATCCTCCCTCTGAGAAGACCACACTTGGGGCTCACCCTGACTTTACTGTGGTGTGGGTTAGTTTCTTGCCCATCCATTGGCCACCAGAAACACTTTATAGGGAAATGGGCAGTAAACATACAGGTAAATAAGTAAGATGAATTAGAAAGTGCTATGTGATATAAAGGAAAATGAAATAGGGCAGTGTGATGGAGGGTAACAGGGTGGCCAAAGAAACAACAAGCCACACTGGGTACTTATGGGACAGAGAGGATCACAGTGAGCATGCAGAAGCAAGGTTGTTGATGA
>CAUYQG010132322.1:0-47858 GCA_963574415.1 Tarsius wallacei
TTGTGAACAATGCTGCGATAAACATACGTGTGCAGGTATCTTTTTTATAGAGCGATTTGAGTTCTTCAGGGTATATTCCCAGTAGGGGGATTGCAGGGTCATATGGGAGGTTGATATTTAGGGCTTTTAGAAATCGCCATACTATTTTCCACAGAGGTTGTACTAGTTTTACACTCCCACCAACAGTGTATAAGTGTTCCCTTTTCGCCACACCCTCTCCAGCAATTATTATTTTTTGAGTTATTGATAATTGCCATTCTGACTGGAGTTAGGTGGTATCTCAGAGTGGTTTTGATTTGCATCTCCCTGATGATTAGTGAGGTTGAACACTTCTTCATGTGTCTGTTGGCTGCTAATATGATTTTAATTACAGAACTTTCATTAACAGCTCAAACAATCTACATATATATGACCTTCATGCCACCACCCTGCAGCACACACACACATACATTTTTCACAAACGGAATAGTATATACAAACAGTATGTACTATATTTGCTGTTCTCAACATGGCTTTATTCACACCATATGACATAGATATTAATAATACTGCCCCTGCCTCCATTCCTTTTTGCTATCATTTGCCTTGTATATCTTTTCCCAACTCTTTATTTTCAGAATTTATACATTGTTTTGCCTTGGTTTACCTCTTATAAATAACATGTAAGTAATTTCTTAAACAAAGTTGAGTGGTGGTTTAATAGAATCATTAAGAACATTGGTCTTAAGCTTTAAAGAGCCTGTGCTCAAAGCTGGCTTCTATACTTAAAGCAAATGGCTTAATCTTTCCTAAGATTCGGTGTCTCATCTTTAACGTGAGAGTAAAAATAGAACCTACCTTGCATAGTTTATTGTTGGACTGAAATACAATGATCTATTTAAGACATAATGCCTACAACACAGTAACACTCACTAAAGGGTAGCCATAGTTTCCTCCTTTTATAGAGGAGTTTTGCTCATTCACACTGAATCTGGATGATGATACTTGAATTTATTTTTGTCATCATGTTTCATGTCTTATACTGTTATGCCTTCTTGATTCTTTTCTTATCCGTTGATGAAATTTCCTTTATTCCAGTTTTTCTAATTGTTGTTGCGTGTGTGTGTATGTGTGTGTGTGTGTGCATGTGCGTATGTGTGTATAAATGTCTTCCTCTTATCCTTAAGTTGACACAAGTTTATATTCTGTCTTTGTATCCACTATGGTAGTTAACCAATATCCATATCCTCCTTCTAAGCCTTGTTAAGATCTTTCAGCCAGGCATGGTGGCAGGTGCCTGTGATTCTAGCTACTCTGTAAGCTGAGGTGGTAGAATCACTTGAGCTCAGGAGTTTGAGACTGCAGTGAGCTATGATAGGGCCACTGCATTCCAGGCTGAAGGTCAGAGTAAGACTCCATCTTTAAAATAATAATAATAATTAGAAAAAATTAATCTAATAAAACCCATGACATGTTTCTCTTTTAAGTTCTTCCCTCCCATTTCTTGTTTTGAAAGCAGCCAGGGATTTTATTCTAAATTGTTGACTATTTTATATCACTCTATGATTTATTGGTTTGTTGTTTCATCATCTTTCTTCTTTTTTTTTTTTGAGTTGGAGTTTCACTTCGTCACCCAGGCTGGAGTGCAGTGGCACACTCACGGCCACCACAGCCTTGACCTGCTGGGCTAAGGTGATCCTTCCACCTCAGACTTCCAATAGCTGGAACTGCATGTACCTGCCACCACAAATGGCTAAATTTTTAAAAATTATTTTTATTGTAAAGATGAGGTCGCACCAAGTTGCCCAAGCTAGTCTCGAACCCCTGGGCTCAGGCAATCCTCTTGCCTCAGCCTCCCAAAGTACTGGGATTATAGGCTTGAGCCACAGCGCCTGGCCTCATCATTTTTCATGTCACATATTTTCCTTTTTCTTTGATGTATCATTTTTATTTTGCTGGAGTACATCCTTAAGTAATACTTTCAGAGAAGGGGCCTGTGCTGAACACTTGTATATTTTAAAATGTCTTTAATTTTTCCACATTAGACTGATGATTTTCCTGAATAAAGGATTTCAGGTGAAAAATAAATATCTCTCGGAATTTTGAACTCTTCTCTGTCCTCATATCCAGTGTTGCTACTGAGAAGTCTGATATCTACCTAATTAAGCCTGTCTCTTTCCTCTGAAAGTTTCAAAAATTTTCTCTTTATTCTTGTAGTACTAGAGTTTTACCTAATGTGTCATACTAAAATCTTTTATTAATACTACTCAACACTCTGTACGTCTATCTTCAGTTCTAGAAAATTTTCTTCTATTGCTTCTGTTCTTTTTCTCTCTACTTCATTCCCTATTATTTCCTTTTGGAACAGCTATTAGATTAATTGTGTAACTTAAAAGTCTACCCTCCCTGTCTTTTAGCCTATTTATTATGTTTTACATCTCTTTATTATTTTATTCTACATTCTGAAAAAGTCCCTCACTTACAGTTTTCAAATTCAGTCTTCAGCCATTCGGCCCACTTGTTGAATGGGTTTTGTCCTACAATCATTCTTTAAATTATTAAGCCTTCTGATTTTTTACTTTTTCTAGCAGCTTTTTAGTTGTCATAGCCTCTTGAATTTATCTGAGGAATTAATTCTAGTGCTAATATTTTCTTTTCCCCCTTTTAAATTCTACTATCTCAGAAGTGAGTTTTTGTGTTTATTGAGTTTGGCACCTCTCTAATAATGTTGTTTTTTCCTCAAAAGTTTGGTCTTTTTCAAAAAAATTTCATAGATGAGAGTTTAGAAGGAAAATACTTGGCAGGTAGACTTGACTTTTTCTGCTCAAGTAAGATGCTCTATTGACCTGGCAGCAAATGCAGGTTTTGATCACAGAAGCTCTTCCTCAAGTGATTTTATGAAATAAGAGGTGGGATATGCAGTCAAGCATAGACATGTGGCAGATAGACTTTAAGGTAGCTCTCATGATCCCTGTCTGCAGGTGTTGAGGCCCTTTTGTGATCCATATCATTGAGTGAGGATGGGATCTGTGACTTCTACCCAGTAAAATATAACAAAGGTAATAGGGTATCACATTTACATTATTGTTATTATTTAAATATTATTACATAATTGTTACATTTTATAAAAACTCTTTCATGCTAACAGACTCTAGTGTACCCTCCCTCACCCCATTGCTGGCTTTGAAGAAGTAAGCCATCATAAATCCAACAACCACAAAGAAATTAATTCTGGCAACAATCTTGGGGAGCTTGGAAGCAAATCCTTCCACAGTAAAGCCTCTAATAGCAACCAAACCCTAGCCAACAACTTGATTGCAACCTTGTGAGATCCTAAGCAGAGGACCCAGCTGAGCCATGCCCAGACTCTTGATCTACAGAAACTGTAAGAGAATTTTTGCATGCTGTAATAAGTTAACTTTGTGGTAATGTGTTGCACAGCAACAGATAAGTAAGATAGCGTGTTTGTCCCCTGGATGTAGGTACTTTCTTCTCTCCATGTGGTTAGGTTATCTAAGTGTGTTATCCCATTTCTCTATCTTCAGT
Source organism: Tarsius wallacei (assembly GCA_963574415.1). Classification (NCBI taxonomy): domain Eukaryota; kingdom Metazoa; phylum Chordata; class Mammalia; order Primates; family Tarsiidae; genus Tarsius; species Tarsius wallacei. The sequence continues at coordinate 3,526 of CAUYQG010132322.1, forward strand.
GCCCACTTGGAGAGTTTCCTCCTAGTGAAACACATACACACACACTTTAAAGAGGTAAACTTTCAACTTCATTCTTGGGACAAAGGCTAGAGTCAGGTGTTCCACATCTCTTTTGTGCTACAAAACACTAAGACTAAATCACAATAAGATAAAACATGTGGCCGTTTTCATGGTTGAGACAAGATGAAAATTTTAGATAAAATATTAATAAATTAAATTCAGCAAAACATTAAAAAGTAATTAGTAGTAAGATTTATTTCAGAAATGCAAAGATAACAGTACTAGAGAGTGTTAAGAAATTGTGTATCAAATTCATCAGAGAACTTAGCATATGATAAGGTAGTACTTCACTCAGATTAAATGTGAATGAGTACAACTCCTCTATAAAAAGGTTGAAACTGTGGTTATCATTTAGTGAGTATTACTCTGTTGTAAGCATTTTGTTTTAAATGGATAATTGTATTTCAATTCAACAATAAACTCTAAAAATTAGGTTCTATTTTTATTCTCATGTTAAAGATAAGACACCAAAACTTGTAGTGCTTCATTTCAATGGTAAAACTATGTGTTTTTAAGCATTATTGAGATTACTGGTTAGCCTTTTGAATGAGTAGCCCTAGATCTTAACTCACTTTTAATGTCATAATAAATCTCAAAGCATAAAAAAGTAAAAAGTTATTTGAAAAATAGATAAATTGTAAAATTCATAACGAGAAATCTTTATAATTGCACATTAAATCCAGAAGCTGTAAAAGAAAATATTAAAAGCTAAATAAATTTGCCCCTAAAAAATATTTAAATGTCTGCATAGCAAAATTACAAACCAGCACAGCTGGTTATCTATTTGGTGTAGAAGGAGAATGGACCTGAGATTAGAGTATAAATAGGCTCATGGGCAGGGGAGAGTGACTTGCGATTGATATCTTAGAGATGAAGTGTGGAAACATGTGAATGGATGTGTAGGTAAGAACGGGGAAGATATTTCTATTCACTAACAGCATGCATCAGAGAAGAAAGCACTATACAACTTGACAGATAAAATGTCCAGCCATTTGACATCAGTTAATATCTATCTTAAGCCACCCTATTGCTAGCACAATGGACACATTCAATAACTTATGTATATGACAGTAAAAAGAATCATCATCCAGCCCCCAGCTTGGTTAAACTCTGGAGGATCATCAAGTTTTAAGACTATCTATCGGAGAGTACCACATGTTCTCACTCAAAAGTGGACCCTGAACATTTACCATCATACTATAAGAAAGGGATTGGCAGTAGCAGGATACTGCCAGGTGAGGTGTTGGTGGGGAGGACACAGCATCAATAAGGTTATCTGATCTCAAACCAGGCGAAGTGGGGACCAAAGGGGGTCCCAAACTTTACCTCTATGATGACCACTTGTATACCTAATCCTGAATTAAATAAAATAATAAAATAATAAAATAAAAAGACCATCTATCAGGTCAGCTAAGATCTCTGTTGAGAATTAATCTTAGCTCAATTTCTCCCTCTGCCCAGTCCTGCATCCTCCCTTCCTTTCTACAGTTGTTGATCCTGATAGCACATCCTAATTAACCTCTTATCCACTACTCACGGTTTCAGAGTCTGCTTCCTGGTGAACCCAATGTGCAGAATACATGAACAATGTGTGAGATTGTCTGTTTCCCCATTCTCTGGCCAAAAGTGGGATGCATATAACTTAATTCTTTCCAAGTTGATAAGTCAAAAGTAGTATCATTTTCTAAATTTTTGTAGAGATGAAGTCTCAATATTTTGCTCAGGCTGGGCTCAAGCAATCCTCCTGCCTCAGTCTCCCAAAGGGCTGGGATTGCAGGTGTGAGCCACCACACCCAGCCTAGTATCTCTTTGTGGTTTAATTTGGAAGAAGGTCGACACTTTCCTGTGCTCCATTGTTATTAGGAGTATACATTGAAGGAAACTTTTTGGAGAACAATTTGAAAAAATATAAAAGTTGAAAATTACATATACCCTTTTCAACTTGGGGTAATTTATTTTTTAATTTTTACTAATATTTTATTGAGATAGCTGTAAATTCACATGCAGTTGTAAGAAATAATACACAGATATCCCTTGCATTCTTTACTCAGTTCCCCAGTGTTAACATTTCACAAAATCACAAGTGTAATATCATAATCAGGATATCAATATTGATACAAGTCACTCATCTTATTCTGATTTCCATTTTATTTGTACTTGTGTGTATATTTAGTTCTATAAAATTTTACCACATTTTGATTCACATTTCCACCATCACAGTCAAGATATTAAACAGTTCCATCACCACAAGAATCACTTGTATTGCCTTTTATAATGGCACCCACCTCCTCCCACTCCCACACTTCCCACCTTCTCCTGCGACTAACCTCCGGCAATCATTAACCTGTCCTCCATTTCTAAAATTTTGTGAGTGATGTCAGCAAGATAGCAAAATAGGCACTTCCAGCACTTGTTCACTCACAGAAACATCAATTTAAACAACCATTCACACACAAAAATACCTTTACTAGAGCTAAGAAATTCAATAAGAGATTATAGCACCTGGAAAGAACACAGAAATTTAAAAAGTTGTATTGAAGAGAGCGTAAAGGACAGCTCCACACTATCTGTATTACTCTCCCCTAAGACCAGGCAGTGCAGCATAGAGAAAGATACCTTCCACATGGGATAAAGACAGTAAAGCGAGCATTCAATTTTTCCACAGACCCCAGAAACAGGTTCACCCTAGTGAACCTCAGCACCAACTCAGTTCCCATAGACTCGGGCTCTGAACCCAATGCCAGGACTCCTTCTGTGGTCCTGGATTCCAGGTCTGCACTAGCACCAGATCAACCCCCATAGACCTAGATTTGAAGCCAACCCCAGAACAAGGCCATGTCCAATGGTTCCAGGTTCCAGGCTAGCCCCTGGCTGACCCAAAATCTAGGGTCCAGGCCAGCTTTCACATCCCCCAGGGGCTAGATATGGCCTCTGCATAACCAGCCTCCACAGACCCAGAACTTGGACCTGCCTCAGTGCCCAGTCAACCCGTAACCTCAGGATCCAGACCAGCTACCACATACCCAGCCGTCAAGCCAGCCCTCACGAACCCAGACTCTAGACCACCTCCAGTGCCAGAATGGTTCCCATGGACCCAGCCACCAAGCCAGCCCCTGTAGCTCCAGCACCCAGGGTATCCCCCAGAGACCCCGGCTCCAGCAGAAACAGGAATCAGGTCCAATCCAGTAAACCTAACATTCAAGCTTGCCCCAGTATACTCCATGTCAGAACAACCCCCACAGAGCCAGGATTTAGTAGATCTAGATTTCCTATCAGCCCTTACATATCAAGAACCCAAACCCACTCCTGCAGACTCAGGTGCCAGACATTCCCACACAGATTCGGGCTCCAGGTCTGTACCTGTGTATCCCAGCATTAGACTTACCTCTGCACAAACAGCCATCAGGAAAGTCCATGTGAGTATGCCAGAAGCAAGCCTGACCACAGATCTCACAAACCTACCTCTGCAGAATCTCAGGACAGTCTGACTTTTGAAGGACTTCTCTACCAAAGCCAATGGAAGAGATTCTTACTTCTTCAAATGTGCAAACACCAATGCAAGAGCACAAGAATCACAAATAATCTGGGAAACATGACACCATCAAAAGAACAAAATAAAGGGCCAGTAATTACCCTAAAGAAATAGAGATCTGTGAACTTCCTGACAAAGAGTTCTTCAAAGTAATCTTCAAGGAGTTCAGTCAACTACAAAACAACTCAGATAGATAACTAATATAACACCAGGAAAACAACACATGAACAAAATGAGAAGTTCAATGAAGAGAGAGAAACAACTGAAAAGAACCAAATAGAAATTCTAGAGCTAAAGAGCATAATGATTGAACTGAACAATTCCATAAAGAATTTCATCAGCAGACTCAATAAAAAAAGGACTAGCAAATTTGCAGATGTGCTATTTCAAATTACCCAGTCAGAAGAACAAAAGTTAATAAGAATGAAAAAAGCCTATGAGACTTTGGGATACCCTCTACCAAACCAATATATGCATTACGGAAGTCCCAGGAGGATCAAGGTAAAGGTAAGGTACAGAAAACTTATTTAAAGAAGCAATGACAGAAAGCTTCCCAAATATAGAGAAGAAAATGAACGTTCAGATCCATGAAGTCCAAAGAACTCCAAATAGATTAAACATAAAGAAATATTCACCAAGACACATAATCAAATTCTCCAAAGTCAAGGTCAAAGAGGGAATTTTGGAACCGGCATTAGAAAAGTGACTTATAACATAAAAAGCCTGGAAACAGGCTCCAAGTCAGTCCCCGTGTATCCAGGTTCCAGGCCAGACCCCACAGACTAAACTATCGATAGATTTCTCGGTAGAAATCTTAAAGGCCAGGAGGAATTGGGACGATATATTCAAAGTGTTGGGGGGGAAAAACTTCCATTCAAGAATACTACACACAGTAAAGTTGTCCTTCAGAAATTAAAGACAGATACTTTCCCAGAGAAACAAAAGTTGAGGAATTTCATCACTACTAGACTTTACAGGGAACGCTGAAGGGGTTCTTCAAGTTGAAATGAAAGGATGCTAACCAACACAATGAAAGCATAGCAAAGTATAAAACTCATTGTAAAGACAGTAATATAGTCAAATTTAAAATTCTCTAATGCCACAGTGTGGTGGTACATAAACTACTTTTAACTCTAGCATAAAAGCAAAAGACAAAAATACTTAACATAACTATAGCTACAACAATCTTTTAATGTATACACAATATTAAAAGAAGTAAATTGTGACATCAGTGACATAACATGCAGCAGGAGAAGAAGTTAAATCGTAGAGGTATTTTATGCAGTTAAAAATAAAATGCTATCCATTTAAAATAGACAATTATAGCTATAAAATGTTTTATATAAGTTCTATGGTTACCATAAAGAAAAAACCTGTAGTAGATGAATCAAAGACAAAGAGAAAGAAATCAATGTGTGCAACAATAACAAAAATCATCAAATTGCAAAGGAAAATAGTAAGAGAGTAAGAAACTAAATAAATAACTACAAATTGTCAGAAAACAATGAACAAAATTGTAACGTAAGTCCTTACTTATCAATAACTAATGTAAATAGATTCAATCAAAAGACAGGATGGCTGAGTGGATTTTAAAAACAAGGTCCATTGAACAATTATCATAATACTATAAGAAAAGGATTGACAGTAGTGGGAAACTGCCAGGGGAGGACAGGAGCGGGATTGGCAGTAGTGGGAATCTGCTGGAGGAGGGGGACACACCTCATCAACAAGGGTACATGCATAATAAACATTTGTATACCTAACCCTGAATTGTACCCCACATCTTTAAAATAAAAAAGAAGAGAAAAATTTTTCTTAAAAGGCTCAATACATGCTGCCTACAAAATACTCACCTTAGCTTTAAGAGCACACACAGGTTGAATGTAAAGGAATGGGAAAAGATATTCCATACAAATTATATCAAACAGAGCACAGTAAGGCCAGGCGTGGTGGCTCATGACTATAATACCAGATGTAGAGAGACTGAGGCAGGAGGATTGCTTGAGCCCAGGAGTTCAAGACCAGCCTGGCAACATAGTGAGATTTTGTCTCTACAAAAAAATAAAAAAATTATCCAGGCATGGTGGTGCATGCCTGTAGTCTCAGCTACTGCAGTGGAAGGATTGCCTGAGCCCAGTAGGTTGAGACTGCAATGAACCATGATTTGTGCCACTGCACTCCTGCCTGGACAAGATAGACTTTCACCTTTTCTCCATTTAACTCAAGGATACTCACCGGCAGTGCTTATGGCTGGAGCATTTACCCCAAGATTTTTAAAATGAGAGGATTACAAAATATAGTAATTATCTTTTTTATCTTTTTAAAAATTCGTATTAGGTGTAGAGACAAGTTCTGTTTAGAGATAACTCCAAAAACAGTTTTTGTATTTTATTTTCATATTGAAAACCAGTCATACTTGCTTCAGCCTCAAAGAGTGTGTTTATGTAAACTTAAATGAATGTGGCAGTGAGCTGCACTTTTTTTTCTAAATGGGCAAAAGTTTAAGTCAAACTGCCACAAGAGACAAAGAAAGTAATTATATAATGATTGAGGGGTCGATTCAACACAATAATATAACAACTGTAAATATATATGCACCCAAGATCAGAACCCCCAAATATGTTGAGCAAATATTAACAAAACTGAAGGGAGAAATAGAAATCTAACAATATTAGGAAACTTCAGTACCTCACTTTTAATAATGAACAGATCATCCAGATAGAAAATTATTAAGGAATCAGCAGACTTGAACAACACCTATAGAACAAATGCCTAACATTCCATACAACAGTACCAGAATACACATAATTTTCATGTGCATAAGGAACACTCTCCAAGATCGATCGTATGCTTGCCACAAACAAATCTTAACAAACTTACAAAAATTGAAAGTATATCAAATATTTTTCCAACCACAATGCTATGAAAGAGAAATCAATAACAAGAAGAAAAGTGAACACTTCACAAAAATATGTGGAAATTAAGCAACACATTCCTAAACAACCAGTGAGTCAAATAGAAGATGGAAAGAAAAAAAAAATATCTTGAGGAAAAAGAAGATGGAAACACAGCATGCCAAAACTTATGGGATACAGCAAAAGCAATTCCAAGAGGGAAGTTTATACCAATAAATGCCTACATTAAGGACTATTTCAAATAAATAACATAACTTTATATTTTGAGGACCTAGAGAAATAATGGCAAACTACATTCAAAGTTAGCAGAAGGAAGGAATAAAGATTAGAGCAGAAATAAATGAAATAGAGACTGGGAGGAAATGAAAAAGATCAACAAAACTAAGAACTGATTTTTAAAAAAATAAAAACAAAATTGACAAATGTTTCACTAGACGAAAAAAAGGAGAGAAGACCAACAAAAGTGTAAATGAAAAAGAAGACATTACAACTGATGTCACAAAAATACAAAAGATCATAAGCAACATAAGAAACAATTATGTACCAACAAATTGAAAAATCTGGAAGGGATGGGTAAGTTAGATGGATGTGGTGTCTCATGCCTGCAGTTCCAGCACTATGGATAAACTCCTAGAAACATAACCTACCAAGACTGAATAATGACTAAAAAATCTGAACAGACCAATAAAAAGTAAGGAGATTTAATCAGTACTCAAAAACCTCCCAACAAAGAAAAGCCCAGGATCTGATTACTTCACGGCTAAATTCTATTAAATATTCTTAAGAGAATTAATAATGATCTTTCTCAATCTCCCCCAAAACTTTGAAAAGGAGGAAACACTTCTAAACTCATTTTACTAGACAAGCATTACCCTGATACCAAAGCCAGAGAAGTATACCAGAAGAAAAGAAAATTACAGGTCAATATATCTGATGAACATAGATACAAAAATTATCAACAAAAAATATTAGCAAACTGAATTTAATAGAACATTAAAAGGATCTTATGCCTTGATCAAGTGGAATTTTCTCCTGGGATACATCCAAACAAATAAATGTGGTACACCACATTAACAGAATGAAGGCTAAAACCATTTGATAATATCAATATGTGCATAAAAAACATTTGACAAACTTCAACATCCTATCATGACAAAAACGGAAAAAATTAGGTATAGAAGAAATGTACCTCAACACAATAAAGCCCATATATGACAAATCCACAGCTAACATCATACTCAATGACAAAAGGTTGAGAGCTTTTCCCCTAAGATCAAGAACAAGATAAGAATGGGATTGGCAGTAGTGGGAAACTGCCAGGGAAGGGTGGAGGCACACCTCATCAACAAGGGCACTTGCATAATGAATATTTGTATACCTAATCCTGAATTGTACCCCACATCTTTGGAATTAAAAAAAATATTTAAAAAAAGGCCCACTCCCATCACTTCTATTCAACATAGTACCAGACATTCTAATCAGAGCAATTAGGCAACAGAAAGAAATAAAAGACATCCAAATTGTAACAGAAGAAGTAAAACTGTTTCTGTATGCAGAGCACATAATATTTTTTATTTCTTTTTTATTTTAAAGATGTGGGGTACAAGTAAGGATTGAGTACATAAGTGGTCCATGTGCAGGTGAAGTTTGGGCCTCCAATTGGACCTCACTTTACCTGAATAGGGATCATGCACCCTTATGGATGTTGTGTGCTCCCCCTCTCTCCATCCCCTGGCAGTGTCCTGCTACTGCCAATCCCTTTCTTGTAGTTATATGATAGGTATTCAGGGTCCACTTATGAGTGAGAACATGTGGTACTCAGTTCTTTGCTTCTGTGATAGATTCTAAATACATCCAAGTTGCCATGAAGTCCATAATTTTGACTTTCTTTATGGTTGCATAATATTCCATCATGTATATGTTCCACATTTTAAAAATCCAGTCTATTTTTAATGGACAGCACATTTGGTTCCATGTTTTTGCTATTGTGCAGAGTGATACAATAAACATGCGTGTGCAGGTATCTTTGTTATTGAATAATTTTAGTTCTTCTGGGCATATTCCCAGTAGGAAGATTGCTGGGTTGTATGGAGGGTTAATTTCTAGTTCTTTTAGAAATCACAGGGCTTCCGGGCAAGATAGTGAGGGAATGGGTCAGAATGTGAGAGTCTCCGCTAAAGCTAGTACCCATAAAGACCTTCTGCGTGACTGGGTGTGTGCCGGTGGGTGAGTGAAAGTCCATCTGAAGGGAAACTTGGTTCATGCACCCAGGGCTTTCCTCTGGAGGTGACTGCAACTCACCACCACCCTGAGATTGAAGACCCAGATGCCCAGGATTGTCTGCCGCTCTCAGGGCACTCAAGAGGAGATAGCAGAGAACAGTCTGCTGTCCCTTACCTCCTGGTACCCTCACCACCTGGTACCTGGCCCACACCATCACCTGCAGCAGCAGACTAGGCATGAGCATGAGGAACCATGGAGAAGGCAAGTCATGGAAATGTGGAATAAAGCTCCAACACTGATGATAATATGCCATTGGGTGCCATCTTCTCAGTTCCAGGACCGGGCAGGGACCTGAATTGCCCTCCCCAGCTCCACCCAGCCTCCATCTTGGGACCCAGAGGCTATCCTCTCATTGGACTCAGAGAGACAGATGCCCCTTCCCCACACTGGAACAGGCACAGACACATCAGATCTGAGTGGGAGACTTGACAGCAGCAGCAGTGAGTAGGGTGAGTCCTGATCTGATCCATCCTCCTCCCACAGTAGTATGTGGGGCATCTGACCCATGCTGAGACAACCCTATCAGCCTGTACTGAGAACAGAAGAGAGAGGCTGGAAACTGGAGCCACTTCCTAAGGCAGAGGCAGCAGAAAGAAACATGGAATTACAGAAATGGCCACAGAGTGATTTTTTTTTCTTGTCTTTTGTTTTAGTTTTTGCTTGTTTTCTTCTCTCTTTCTTTCTGCTTTGATTACGTTTTGTACTTACTTTGTTTCTATTATTACAATTTTTCTTTTTTTAGATTTTTTTGTTTGTGTATGGGTATTTTTGAGGGAGAGTACACAACAGGAGTTTTTTGTTTCTTTGTACAATTGTCTGTATTTTTTGTTGTTTTTTCTGTCTTTGTTTCCCTGTTTATATGTTAGTTGGTATGCCTGTTTCCTTTCCCTCTTCTTCTTTTCTCTCTCCACTTTCCTTTGTCTTCCTCCTTCCTTTTTCCATTCTTTTCCCTTTTCTTATCTCATTTTGCTTTCAGGGGACAAACAGACACCCTCACTGCATGGACAGATTGTAAGACAGTAGGAAGTGCATTCCAGGGGGAGCCCACACACCTGTCAGCAGATACTGGGATCTGCAGACAGCATCTGAATCACAGCTCCTTCTTAATTAAATCTCAAAACTGCAAAAAGCACAGACCTCCAACCCCAGTCCAGCTACAAACCAGAGGATCTACATAAGGAAGAATAGGAGATTGAGCAAAACAGAAATAAAAGCGATCTCCCATGACTGAGCAACAGAATTAAAGAAGAGGATTAAAAAAAAAAGTGGGGGGAGGAAAAACTATACAAATGAAGAAAAACCAAAGGAAGAATATGAGTCTCACACAGACCCCTGGGAGGTCAGTCACGGAGAATACAGACTTCGGAACTCAAAAAATGAAGAGCCCCCAGAATGACTGATCTCAAACCACAAACCCAGATATCAAGATGTTAATAGAGAGGATAAATAGAAATGAGGAGAGACAAGAGGAAAGAATGAAGGAATTGATAACTGAGATAACAGCAATAAAGAATACGGTGAATGAAATAAATAACAAACTGATAAGCATGGAAAGCAGAATTAACCAAGCAGAAGAAAGAATTTCAGAGCTTGAGGACCAAAATATGGAACTAACCCAAACTGTTAAAAACATAGAAAAGAAGCTTAAAAAGACAGAACAAAACCTCCAAGAGATGAGCAATTATTTCAAGAGACTGAACCTAAGATTAATTGTAATCCCTGAGGCAGATAGAGAGACAGAGACCACCCTGGAACAAACATTCCATGAAATTATCCAAGAAAACTTCCCTCATCTCATCAGTGATGCAACCATTCAAACACAAGAGATTCAGAGAACCCCTGCAAGATAACAAAAGAGAAGAACAACTCCTAGACACATAGTAATTTGCCCATGCAAAGTAGGTATAAAAGAAAAAAATCCTAAACGCAGCAAGAGAGAAAAGTCAGACTACCTACTGGGGAAGATCAATTAGAAGAGCTGCAGACTTATCTACAGAAACACTTCAGGCTAGGAGAGCTTGGAGCCCAATCTTCAAAGTTCTCAAAGATAAACAATTTCAACCAAGAATTACCTACTCGGCTAAGCTAAGTTTCATCAGTGATGGAGAATTAAAATCCTTTCCAGACATTCAATCCCTAAGAGTTTATGCTGCCTCCAGTCCAGCTCTACAAGAAACACTTAAGAAAGTATTAAACACAGAAGAAGAAAGGAAAAAAATAATGACAATGCCCTTCACAAATATGCAGGAAAAAGATTGAAAACACACATGAATAAACCCCCAAAATCAAAAGAAAGACAACAAACAAATAAACAAACAACAATAGCAACAACAAACTTTATAGGAACCTCATGACAGGGATAAACTCTCACATCTCAATAATTGACTTTAATGTGAATGAACTAAATGCACCACTGAAAAGACATAGCATGACAAACTGAATAAAAATCTCATGAGGGAAGGATATATTGTCTCCAAGAGACTCATCTCCCCAGAAAGGACACTCACAGACTCAAGCTGGAGTCATGAACTTAATATCAGACAAAATGACCATTAAGCTATCAAAAATTTAAAAGATACAGAAGGTCACTACATAATTAACAATGAGGCAGGATTGGCAGCAATGGGAATATGCTAGGTGTGGGGGGGGGCACACCTCATCAACAAAGGTACCTGCATAATAAACATTTGTATACCTAACCCTGAATTGTACCCCACATCTTTAAAATTAAAAAAATATTAAATTAAAAAAATTAAAAGACAAAAAGTCAACAAGGAGATTTGGAACCTCAATGTGACCCTTGACCAAATGGACTTAATTGATACCTACAGAACATTCCACCCAACAACCATGGAATATACATTCTACTCATCACCACATGGAACTTACTCTAAGATCAACCACATCCTTGGCCATAAATCAAGCATAAACAAATTTCATAAGACTGAAATTCTGCCATGTACATTCTCAGACCACAGGAATAAAAATAAATATCAATACAAACAAAGTTCCTCCAAAACCCACAAAGACATGAACACTAAACAGCATGATGCTAAACAACTCCTGGGTCAATACAGAAATCAAAACAGAGATTAAAAGATACCTGGAAATAAATGAAAATGAAGAAACATCTTAGCAAAATCTCTGGGATGCCATGAAAACAGTACTAAGAGGGGAATTCATATTCTATGAACACACGTGAAGAAAATGGAAAGATCACAAGTTAACAGCCTAACAAATCACCTAAGGAAGCTGGAAAAGTAAGACTACCAAACCATAATTTCACCAGATCACCAAAATAAAAGCCCAAATTTGAAACATAGAAGACAAAAATATAATACAAAAAAAATCAGTGAAACCAAAAACTGGTTTTTTGAAAGCATAAACAAGACTGATGGGCCACTAGCTAGACTGACCAAGAAAAAGAGAGAAAAAGTCCAAATAAGCACAATCAGAAATGCAAAAGATCAAGTCACAACTGACCCCAAAGAAATACAGAAGATTATCAGAGATTACTATGTACACCTATATGGAAACAAACTTGAAGACCTAAATGAAATGAAAGACTTTCTGACATCACACAACCCCCCCAGGTTAAAACAAGAAGAAATCGAGACCCTAAATAGACCGATAACAACCCAGGAAATCAACAATGTCATAGGAAAACTACCTACAAAAAAAAAAAAAAAAAAGCCCTGGACCAGATGACCTTCCAGCAGAATTCTACAAAACATGCAAGGAGGAGCTGATACCAACCCTACTGAAATATCCCAGGCAATGGAGAAAGCTGGAACTCTCCCTAAATCATTTCATGAAACTAACAGCACATTTATACCCAAACTGGGTAAAGATCTAACAAAGAAAGAGAACTACAGGCCAATATCCTTTATAAACATAGATGCTAAAATTTTCAACAAGATTCTAGCAAACCAGATCCAACAACACATCTCAAAAATCAGTCACCATGACCAAGTAGGCTTCATCCCTGGGATGCATGGCTGGTTCAACATTCACAAGACTATAAACATAATTAAATACATCAACAGAGGTAAAGACAAAAACCACATGATTATAACTTCAGACATGGAAAAAAGTTTGGATAAAATCCAGCACCTATTCTTGATAAAAACCCTCAAACGTCTAGGCATAGAGGGAACATACCTCAAAATAGCAATAGTCATCTACAAGAAACCGACAGCCAACATACTGCTACACAGACAGAAATTGGAACCATTTCCCCTAAAAACCAGAACAAGACAAGGATGCCCACTCTCGCCCCTCCTGTTCAACATATTATTGGAAGTCCCAGCTGGAGCAATCAGACAAGAGAAGGAAATCAGGGGTATCCAAATAGGAAAAGAGGAAGTTAAGTTATCCATCTCTGTAGACAGCATAATTCTATACCTTGAAAACCCAAGAGAATCTGTCAAAAACCTCCTTGCACTGATAAAAGACTTTGGCATAGTCTCAGGGTATAAAATAAATGTGCAAAAGTCAGCCACATTTCTATATACCAACAATAACAGAAAGCCAAATAAACAGCACAATCCCATTCACAATAGCCAGAAAAAAATGAAATATTTTGGCCACTTCCTAACCAGAGAAGTTATACTTTTACAATAAAAACTATAAAACACTGCTAAAAGAAATCAAAGATGACACAAACAAATGAAAAAATATTCCATGCCCATGGATTGGCAGAATCAGCATAGTTAAGATGTCCATCCTACCCAAGGCAATCTACAGATTTAATGCAATACCCATTAAATTACCAGCAGCATTCTTCTCAGACCTAGAAATGACAATACAGGAATTCATATGTATTGAATTCATAAGAATTTATAAATGACCATGAATAGCCAAAACAATCTTCAGCAAAAACAAAACAAAACAAAACAAACAAAAACCAAAACAGGAGGCATCACGCTCCCAGACTTTAAACTTTATTATAAAGCTACAATAATCACAACAGCCTGGTATTGGTACAAGAATAGGCATATAGACCAATGGAACAGAATAGAGATTGCAGAAGCAAAATCTCAATTTCTCAACCAACTTATCATCACAAACCCCCAGCAACAACCACTGGGGAAAGGAGAACCTATTCATTAAATCGTGCTGGGAAAACTGGCTGATCACAGGCAGAATATTTAAATAAGACCCCTATCTATGACCACACAAAAAAAATCAACTTTAAATGGATCAAAGACCTAAATGTAAAACCCGAGACTCTAAGAACCTTAGAAAATGCAGGAAACACCCTTATGGAAGTTGTAACTGGCAACCAATTCCTGATCAAACTTCCAAAAGCCATTCCATAAGAGCAAAGATAGACAAGTGTGATGTTACCAAACTGAAAAGCTTCTGCAAAGCAAAGGAAACCATCAAGAGAACGAGAGATAGACTACAGAATGGGAAAAAATATTCACAAATTGTATATCTGACAAAGGTCTAACCTCCAGGATCTATAAGGAACTCAAACATGCCAAAAAGAAAAAAGGAAACAGCCCCATTACAAAGTGGGCAAAAGATATGAATAGACACTTCTCAAAAGAAGACATACAAGCAGTCAACAGATACATGAAAAATTGCTCAGCCTCACTGGTCATCACAGAAATGCAAATTAAAACAACACTGAGATACTACCTAACTCCAATCAGGATGGCCACCATCAATAACTCAAAAAACAACAGATGCTGGAGAGGATGCAGCGAAAAGGGAACACTTCTACACTGTTGGTGGGAGTGTAAACTAGTACAGCCTCTGTGGAAAACAGTGTGACGATTCCTAAAAGATCTAAAAATCAATCTTCCATATGACCTCACAATCCCCTACCAGGAATATACCTGGAGAAACTCAGATCTCTCTATAAAAAAGGTACCTGCACATGCATGTTTATTGCAGTATTATACACAATAGCAAAAACATGGAACCAACCATGCTGCCCATCAAAAGAGGACTGGATAAAAAAAAATGTGGTGCATACACACAATGGAATATTACGCAGTCACAAAGAAGGACAAAATTATGAATTTTGCAGCAACTTGGATGGACTTAGAGGCTATATAATACTGAATAATCTATCACAGAAACAAAGAACCAAATATCACATGTTCTCACTCATAAGCGGACCTTGAACAACTATCTTAATACTATAAGAAAGGGATTGGCAGTAGTGGGAAACTGCCAGGGAAGTGAGGGGTGAGGAGGCACACCTCAACAACAAGGGTACCTGCCTTATGAACATTTGTATACCTAACCCTGAATTGTACCCCACATATTTAAAATTAAAAAAAAATTTTAAATCGCCACACTGTTTTCCAAAAAGGTTTGCACTCCCACCAACAGTGTAAAAAGCATTCCCTTTTTGCCACATCCTCACCAGCATCTGCTGTTTTTTGTTTCATTAATGATAGCCATTCTTACTAGAGTTAAATGGTATCTCAATGTGGTTTTGATTTGCAGTCTCTGAAGATTAATGAGGCTAAGCATTTTTTCATGTGTCTGTTGGGTGTTCATATGTCTTCTTTTGAGAAGTATCTATTCATGTCTTTTGTCCACTTTTTAATGGCAGGTAGTTCAGGGATGGTATCAGCTATTCAGGAAAATGATAAAGAATTTAAGCTTCTTCTAGATACATGATTGATCATACTTGGTGTATAGTTTTTGCCTTTATAGTCACATGATAATTGCTGTACTTTAAGCATCATGTCTGAACTCCAAGCAGGAAGGCAGTGCAAAAGGTACACATATCTCTCTCTCGTTTTTTTATCAGGAAAATTTTTCCTAGGGACCCCAGCAGTAGTCTATACTTATACCTCATTGTCCAGACAAAGTCACAGGACCATCCCATTTGCAAAGAAGTTTGGGGAAGCAATATATTTACTTAACATAATTTTTAAACTTTTTTTTTTAAGAGTAGGTCTTGCTATGTTACCCAGGCTAGTCTTGGCCAGATTAGGTCACACGACCATCTCTTCTGCAAGGAGGTTTGAGGGGGCAAGTATACTTATTTTATGTTAACTTTAAAAAAATTGTTATTATAAAGATGTGTACAATTCAGGGTTAGGTATACAAATGTAGATTATGCAGGTACCCTTGTTGATGAGGTATGCCCCTCCCTCCCCTAGCAGTTTCCCTCAACTGCCAATCCCACAACCCTCCCTTGACAGTTTCCCACTACTGCCAATCCCTTTCTTATATTATTATAATTGTTCAAGGTCTGCTTATGAGTGAGAGCATACGGTACTCTGTTTCTGTGATAGATCACTGAGTATGATAGACTCCAGATCCATCCAAGTTGCTGCGAAGTCCATATGTTTGTCCTTCTTTGTGGCTGCAAAATATTCCATTGTGTATATGTACCACATTTTTTAATCCAGTCCAGCTTCATTGGGCAACATGGTTGGTTCCATGTTTTTGCTATTGTGAATAGAGCTGCAACAAACATATGTGTGCAGGTATCTTTTTTGTAAAATGATTTGACTTTCTCTGGGTATACTCCCAATAGGGGAATTACTGGGTCATATGGAAGGTCAATTTCTAGTTCTTTCAGAAATCGCCACACTGTCTTCCAAAGAGTTTGCACTAGTTTGTATTCCCACCAGCAGTGTAGAAGCGTTCCTTTTTCTCCGCATCCTCACCAGCTATGTAGCCCAGGCTGGTCTTGAACTCCTGAACTCAAGTGATCCTCCTACCCCAGCCTCCTGATTAGTTGGGACTATAATAGACTGATACCAACATGCTGACAAAGGCAAGTATATTTAATTGGTGTATTGTTCCTCAAACACAATTGAGGTGTTATTCAGGGAAAAGAGGAGAAGGGACTGTGGATAGGAAATGAGCAAGGTCTACGACAGAAGAATGCATGAAAAATCTCATAAAATCCAAGAAACCAAAGTAGAGCCAGGCCTTATAGAGTTTGAAGCTATGAACTAAAATCCTGCCTCTCATGGACAGCAGGGAATGATTGTCTTCTCCCTATGTATCTGCTCTGGTTTCCTTTCTCCCTTCACCGGATTCTGTTTATATGTTGTTTCTACTTGTTGTTAACTTTTACTTACACAGGCTTATACTGTCTGCCCAGCTCGCTTTCTTTCAGCTATTTTAGTTTCATAATTACAAATTCCAAAAATTATCAGATTGTCTGAGCCTAATTTTTTTGAACTGGGCTTATAAATTATTCATGGCTGACTAGTCAATGAATGATCCAAGTTTGACTGGACAGTGGAAGGAGTCAAGTGATTTGAATCTCGGTCATACTCCCGCTACAGGAACCATGAAGGGTGAGTTTCCCTTTGGAGGAATTCTGGGAGGGGAGGCAATATAGAATTTTTACTTTTTTGGGGAAGTGGAAAGTGAGGTCTTAAACCAAAGGGATTAGAGAAGAGGCAGTTAAGAAAGTTTATTCTATAGTTTGAATATTTGACCTTCTAAATTCATGTGAAAATTTGACCTCCAATTTTGGATGTGGGGCCTGAGTGAGTCCTCTTCTACTAGTTTTCATGAGAGTTTTCCTGAAGGCTGGTTGTTAAAAAGAGGCTGTCACCCTCTCCCTCTCTCTTCCTTTCTCTCTCACCATGTGATCTGCATATACCAGCTCCTTCTCACCTTCTGCCATGAGTGGAAGCAGCCTGAAGTCTTCATCAGAAACATGCTGTGCCATGTTTCTTGTACAGTCTGTAGAACTGTGAGACAAATAAACCTCTTGTCTTTATAGATGACCTAGCCTCAGGTAGTTCTTTATAGCAACACAAACAGACTAAAACAGTTTAGTAGACTAAAAGTCTGAAACAATTACAGAAAAAAGAAACCTAGAAGATATTCAGAAAAGCACTAAGGGCTCAGTTGAGTTTTCAGACCAGCATTTTCCCATGATTGCATTCATTGTGATAATGGGATTTCTTTCAGCAGAGCTCACAGCCTAGTGAAGACGCATGTGAGGCAAATGTTGAATTCATCCAAGACTCTTATTTTTCAAGGGAGGTGAGGTGAAAAAGTCAGAGATTGATACAGAGGATGAGTGTGTATGTATGTGTGTGTATACACATACGCACACACATCTCAGGATGATTGTCAGCCGTTGACAAAAAGAAATCTGAGAATTTAAGATATCAGAAACCTGGGATTTCTTGTTAGATGGATAACTACGAGGTCTAAGCTATGGTCATAAGAGAGGATGGTCAAAGAAGAGTGGAGGTGAAGCCAATCAAGTTGAGAAGACAAAAGATTTGACAGGCATAGATAGTGGATGGGCTGCTCAAATGGATACTAAAATCACTTGGGATAGTGGCAATGCTTGGAAAGCAGAGGAAAATGGTATACCAGGACATTTAGTAAAAGAAGAGAAGAGCAAGGAGTGGGTAACTATGAGTAAAGGTATAGAGATTTTTATCTGAATACAATTTTTGATACCTCTCTTGTCCTCACTATCCATACCCAAAACATTACTAGGTCTTGTAAGTTCTATCTCTTAAAAATTTTGTCTAAATCATCCACTTCTTCTGTTTCCGATGTTGTCACCCTAGTCCAAGTCAACATTTCCTCCCACCTTTACCATTATAATAATTAATCAGCAACCACTTTTGACTCTCTTCAAATCATTCTCCATACCATGGCTAAATGTGTATTTGATAAGTGTAGTTATATCACTGCCAAAGACTCTTCCATGGCTTCCTATTGCTCTTAGGATTAAAATAGATGCAAGAAATTGTATTAGCGTTCAAACTATTTGATGTCCTTCCTGGCAGAGAATTTGACTTCCTTGCCCACTAATATCAAGCATGGTCATGTGACTCGCAAGGACCTTCTGTGTGGGAGGACTATGTATTCCCACCCTGTTGAATACAAAAGTAGGCATGGCCATTGCTTTGGCTAATGGAATGTGGGCCAGAGTGATGTGTTACTTCTAAACAGATGCTTTAAAAGCCTGATATATAGTTCCTCTTTTCTCTCTTTTATAAGAATGGCATTGGCCCAGATAAAGACGGATCCATCAGTCTTGAAGACAATGTGAAGACAAGACCCACATGGACTTATAGCATGAGTGGGAAATAGATCACTATTGTAAGCTGTTGATATTTATTATTGCAGCAAAACTTGATATGGTCTGTAAGACTCTGAATGATTTAATGATTTGGTTTCACTTCTCCAGTCTTATCTCTCAAACATCTTTACCTGGCTAACTCTTATTTTTCTTCCAGTTCCCAGCTTAAATGTCACATCCTGAGAAAAGTCGTTTCCAATTTCCCTTTTTCCTCACAGCACTGGGACTAATTTAGATGGCCTGTTATTCCATCTCATAACACATTGTCCATTTTCTCCATATTATCCAAACACATTCTGTAATATATTGCATGATGATCTGTTAACTCCAGGGTAAAATAAGTTCAGAGAGGTCAAACATTGTGTCAGTGTGTTTCCTTATTATGCCACGGTGCCAAGTATGTAGTAAACACTTGATTCATATTTTTTGATCAAGTGGATGAATCTGAATCCAGATCACAGGTGAGCCCCAAAGTCAGGAAGAATCTGATTCTTCAAATATGTTGCAATGAGTGGAAAGCAAGAAATGGAGCCAGCGCAAACCAAAGCAGGTTGTGGGGAGAAGGGAATGGTACATGGAGAAGTGATTGGAGACAAAAGTTCAGAGAAAGGGCCTCATAAAATGCCAAGTGCTATCTCTACAGGTAGGAAGGCAGCTATGTAGGGCAAGAAGTAGACTGGTACACTAAGCTGCCTCCTGCCTTCTCACTCTCCTTCCTTTATTTTGTTCTCATTCCATCAACTTGTAGAGCATCTTCTAGATATTGAACTTTTAAAATTTAATTTAATTTAATTTAATTATAAAGACGAGGAGTACAATTCAAGGTTAGGTTTATAAATGTTGATTATGCAGGTACCCTTGATGATGAGATGTGCCCCTCCCTCCCCTAACAGTTTCCCTCAACTGCCAATCCCATCCCCCTTGCCTGGCAGTTTCCCGTTACTGTCAATCCCTTTCTTATAGTATTTTGATAATTGTTCAAGGCCTGCTTATGAGTGAGAACATATGGTACTCTGTTCTTTGTTTCTGTGATAGATCACTTAGTATGATCGACTCTAAATCCATTCCAAGTTGCTGCGAAGTCCATGTCCTTCTTTATGGCTGCATAGTACTCCATTGTGTATATGTACCACATTTTAAAAAATCCAGTCCAGTTTTGATGGGCAGCTGGTTGGTTCCATGTTTTTACTATTGTGAATAGAGCTGCAACAAACATACGTGTGCAGGTATCTTTTTTGTAGAATGACTTGAGTTCCTCCGGGTATATTCCCGGTGGGGGAATTGCTGGGTCATATGGAAGGTCAAGTTCTAGTTCTTTCAGAAATCATCACACTGTTTTCTAAAGAGGTTGCACTAGTTTGTATTCCCACCAGCAGGGTAGAAGCACACCTTTTTCTCCACATCCTTGCCAGCACCTGTTGTTTGTTTTATTAATGATGGCCATTCTTACTGGGGTTAGGCGGTATCTCAATGTGATTTTGATTTGCATTTTTCTGATGATGAGTGAGACTGAGCACTTTTTCATGGTCTGTTGGTTGCCTGTATATCTTCTTTTGAGAAGTGTCTATTCATGTCTTTTGCCCACTTTTTAAAGAGCCGAAAGGAAAAAAAAAAAAAAAGATATTGGGCTTTTTAAGAGATGCAGTCACAAATGAGTTAACAGCTAGTTTCATGACATTATTTAGTGAGGAAGACAGATATGAATGAAATAATTATAAGAGTGATAGATAAATCTTTCAAAAGAAAAATTCAGAAGCCGTGGGAAATTTCAAAAAGAAACAAACCTGTGTTCACCTTTCCTGTCTCTGTTCCCTCTACTCAGTTGTCAAGACATTGCCATTGATTCAGATAATCCATTTTCAGAATTTTATCTATTAAAATTAAAACCAGTTAAATCAAAGTAATAGATATACATGCTAGCAAGTCATGTAACACAGAAACACTTACAAAAAGCAAAAGCCTCATTCCACCTGCTTCTCTCCAGAGGCAGCTTCTTTTAAACTATCTCTGTTTTTAGCTCTTCTGTTTATTTCTGGTAGAAGTCTAAATAATATACTTACATCTCTATGTTTTGGCATTTTTACACTGTAGACAATTTTTATTTCTGTTTATGATGTTCTTCTCCTTAGTCTCCGCTTGCCCAAATTTTACCTATTCTTCCAGGCCTTAATTCAGAAGGCATTTTATTTATTTACTTATTTATTTTTTGAGTTGGAGTCTGCTGGGCTCTGGCGATCCTTCCGCCTCAGCCTTCCAAGTAGCTGGAACTACAGGCGCGCGCTACCACGCCCGGCTAGTTTTTAATTTATTGTAGAGATGAGGTCTCGCCAATTTGCCCAGGCCAGTCTCGAACCCGAGGGCTCAGGCAATCCACTCACCTCAGCCTCCCAAAGCGCGGGATTACAGGCTGAGCCACCGAGCCCGGCTAGGCATTTTGTTTAAAAAGAAGATAATCCCATTAATCACAGAGAATTTCTCTGTTAACCTGCTGGTGGTCATGAGATGCTGTGGTCCAGAGTCACTCAACATAGCACTGGTATATCTGTCTAGGTCCTCTTTAACTTATGCAAAGAATCACGGCATTTTAATAGAATGCTGTCAGCGTATACTAGGATGGAGAGAACTGAGGCGACATGGGTAGGGCACTAATGGCATCACCTGCACTTCCTTATTCCTCATGTTAAATCTGGTAGACAGTTTTTCCTCCATCTTCCACTGTGTTTTGATGGAACTATATGCCTTTAGTATATTCTACCTTATCTTTTGAGCTCATGTTTTTCTCTACTTTCCTATAAGCTCCTGGAGGCAGGAACCATGTCTGATTCATCTTTTTATCCTTCCATGGTTTAGTAGAGGTCCTGTCACTGAGAATCTATTCACTCAATAAATGTTTACAGAATTGAATTATGGGGGATACCATTGCTCCCCAGGGCACAATTAAATCAGGTCCATTCCTTTTTCACACCATCAAAGGATAATGTCAAAGCAGTGACATTGATTCAGAGAATCCCTTTCCAGAATTTTGTCTATTAAAATTAAAAAAATTAAATCAAAGTAATAGATATCCATGGTAACAAGTCATGTAATACAGAAGCACTTATTGACAAAAATCAACAGCCTTTCATTCCACCTGCAGTCTTCTCTCCAGAGGCAGCTTCTTCTTCGTCTTCTTTTTTTAAACTATCTCTGTTTTTAGTTCTTCTGTTTGTTTCTACTAGAACTCTAAATAATATACTTACATCTCTATTTTCTGACTTATCTACTGCAGACATTTTTACTTCTTCTTTGCTGTGAAAGATGATAATTTAGATCAGACACACTAACCCTTTCCCTTCTGTCTTCTTCTTAATATTTGGTACATTTATTTCTTTCAGTTCTTTAAAAATTGCCTTTGTAACTTTGTGCAATGTAGTTTACATGCTGTTTCTCTCTTCTCATTTTTAAATTTTATCAAAATTTTTCTTTTCATATATTCTTATTCAGATGAGGACATTAGAGTTTCCCTTCATTTTTCCTTCTGTCTCTCCTGTTAACTTTTTACTTTCATGTTGCCAGTATGGTTAACAGCTACGTTCTGGTCTTTAACCATAGTCAAGTTGCTCATTGCCTATAGACCAGCACTAAAAGTTGAATACAAACCAATGCTTTTGTTATTACAGCTTGGTACCTAATATTCACTCCTGGACCAAGAATTGAGCTAGGACTATGTTTTCTTCTCTACAGATCTAAAATCACAACCCCTGGGTCACTCAAATATGAATTTCATAAGCATCAAAATTAAAAGATTTTTATTTTTGTATGTGGTGAGAGATAGAGGCCCAGCTTCATTCTTCTGAGTATGGCTAGCCAATTTTCCCAGCACCATTTATGGAATAGGGTGTCCTTTTTCCATTGTTTATTTCTGTCAGCTTTGTCAAAGATCAGTTGGTTGTAGGAATGTAGTTTTATTTCTGGGTTCTCTTTTCTGCTCCATTGGTCTAGCTGTCTGTACTTGTACCAGTACTATGCTGTTTTAATTACTATAGTCTTACAGTATAATTTGAAGTCAAGCAGTGTGACAACTCTGCAATTGTTCTTTCTGCTTAGAATTGCTTTGGCTATTCTGGCTCTTTTTTGGTTCCATGTAAACTTTAAGATTGTTTTTTCTGGTTCTGTAAAGGACAAAGTTATTATTTTGATGAGCATTGCATTGAATCTGTAGATTGCTTTGGGCAGAATTATCATTTTAACAGTATTGAGTCTTCTAATCCATGAACATGGGATGTTTGTGGTGCCTATGATGTCTTTCATCATTGTTTTGTAAATAATCACAAAGATGGAAATAATAGACACTGGGGACACCAATAAGGGGGGAAGTGGAATGGAGGGTTAGGATTTAGGAGTTACCTATTGGGTAAAATGTTCACAATCTGGGGAATGGGCCACCTGAGACCCAATCTCCACTATACAATATGTCCATGTAATAAATATGCACGTGCACCCCCTGAACCTAAAAATGGAAAAATATTTTTATATTTGTATATCAGTGGCTTAAAATCACACCACATTTAATTAGCATCATTTTTAGATCATGACTTTCACATAATTTTTTAAGCCTGGAGGTTTTAATCACTCTTTTACTTGTTGCCAAAAACTTAATGTTTCTTTAAAATGGCTTCAGCTTGTCCACTCTCTCAATCAAATCACTTATGAGTGTATTTCTTTGGTATGCCTTCTCTTGGGAGATTTCTTGAAAGGAATAGGGGGTGGCAGGATTAAATTACTCTGGCTGCCATGTGAAACCATGGTCTCTTCTCCATTTTATAAAATTTCTTTGTAAAAAATATAATTTTGTGAAGTGTGATTATGACCAAGAATTATTTCAGGTTCTGAATGATCCTTATGCCAGACCAGATAACTTCTCTGTCTCACATTGGCCTTTCACATATTTTTAATTTTATTATTCTTTGTGTCTTCATTTTCTTACCAGTAAAATAAAGATAAAAAATCCAAATTATGTCACAAAAAATGACTAGAAACTAGAATTCTTGGCCCTTTTTTGGAAAAAAAAAGTATACACGCTATATATAAAACAACTTTATAAAGGTTATGCGATAATAAAAATAACTTAGGAGAAACCTTTCTGTGAATAGCATAGGGAGATGGTAAAGATGTTACCTTTGTTTCTGTGGTAGAGGTCATTAATTCATGATCTTTTGAGATGTTCCTTGGGTTGGAGCACAGTCTGATATCAGCCTCAGGACAGACTTTTCAGTACTTAAGGGTGGAGACTGGAGCCTCAGGAAGCTTAGATGCCATGTTGAACCACAAGCCTGACCCTTGCTGAGTACAAGTTCTCTCCTAATTCTAAGGTCTAGTGAAAAATTTCCATGTAGGAGTCACACATGGAAACAATAAACACTCTTGAATTGTTATAGACCTTCTTCTCAAAAGGGGCAGAGAGCTCCTTAAACCTATGGGATCATATCCTTTACTCTGAAGGTAACCAGATCGCTTTGGTTACTCAGAATTAAAATGATTTGAAGATTACCAGCCTGGGTGACAGAGTGAGACACTGACTTAAAAATTTTTTTAAAAATCGATCACACTACAAGAAAAACTGAATTACCTTTCTATTGTTTCTATAGAAAATTATGTTATAAAATTGTCATCTTATGAAGATGCAATCAAAATGTATGAAGCCAAAAACATGAGGAAAGACATACAAATATCATAATATTTTTGGCTGGATTTTATGGTTTGTGCATTTGTCAGTTTTGAAATATTTGTACTTTGCTGTGATTACTTTACTCATTCACTTTATTTTTATTGTGGTAAGAGCATTTTACATGGGATCTATTCTCTTAACCAAATTTTTAGTGCACACAGTATTGTTAACTGCAGATACAATGTTGTATGGAAGATTTCTAGGTCTTATTCACGTTACATGTGTGAAACTTTATACTTGTTGAACAGATCCTTTCCCCTAGCTCCTGGCAAACCTCCATGCTACTCCCTGTTTCTATGAATTTGACTATTTTAGATACCTCATATAAGGGGAATCATGCAGTATTTGTCATGCCTGGCTATTTAGCATAATGTTCTCTAGGTCCATCCATATTATTGCATGTGGCAGGATTTCCTTCTTTTGTAAGACTGAGTAATATTTCATTGTATGTATATACCACATTTTCTTTATCCATTCATCCAGTAATGAACGTTTAGGTTGTTTCCATACGTTGGCTGTTGTGAATAATGCTGCAGTGAACACGGGGGTGCAAATATCTCTTTGAGATCCAGATTTCAGTTCTTGTGGTCATGTACCCAGAAGTGGAATTGCTGGGTCAAATAGACAGCAATACAATAATAGTAGGCGATATGAATACTCCACTTTCAATAATGAATAGAAAATCCAGACAATTAGTAAGGAAACAACTGACTAGAACAATACTGTTGGCCAAATGGACCTAACAGATGTATATATGACATATCACACAACAGCAGTAGTTTACTCATTCTTAATACATGCTTATTTTTTGTTCAGGAGACAACAGTGCAACATAACATCTATTTAATAATTGTGGGGCGTGAATGAGCACTGTCCAGACAACAGGCCTTGAGCAAGGCAAGGCCCCAAGAAAAGGCAGGGTTTTGCTTTGTTGCTCTGTATCCTAGCCAAAGAGCAAGGGATGCAGCCTGCTGCGTGGAATGGTGTCTCAGAGTCCACACATCCAGATAGATGTGGGGAGGAGATGAGATGTGGGAAGCGGTATCACTATAGCAGGCCTTGAGCAGGGCAAGGCCCCAAGCGAAGGCAAGGTCTCCCTTGGTTGCTCTGCATCCTAGCCAAAGAACAAGGGATGCAGCCTGCTACACGAAATGGCGTCTCAGATGCCCACACATCTGGGTGCACATAGTACAAATAAAGTCTTAGCTACAACAAGATAACCAAAAAACAACTTGCCATTTTTATAACAACAAAATTCTGTTATAGCTCTCTCACAGATCTTAAATCTCTTCCAACTTCCTTTGTACTTGATTAAAAAATAAACATGCTAAGCTAGTTCGGGGCCACTTCTCTTCCCTCAGAGGAAAGTGTCCCACCTGGCCCCAGTTTTTCCTTTATGTCTTTGTGTCTGTGTCTTTCTTAATCTCTCACCACTCTCTCGGGACCCTCAAGGCAGCCGCGAGGGCCAAGACAATTTCTTCTTCTTCTTCTTCTTTTTTTTTTTTTGAGTCGGTGTCTCACTCTCTTGCCCAGACTGACGTGCAGTCGCATGATCAGGGCTCACTGCAACCTCGACCTCCTGGGTTCAGGTACTTCACCTTCCTGAGTAGCTAGGACTAAAGGCGCATGCCACCACGCCAGGCTTATTTTTAAATTTTTGGTTGAGTTGGGGTTTCTCTATGTTTCCAGGCTTGTCTTGAGCTCTTGGGCTCAAGCAATCCCCCTTCCTAGACCTTCTGAAATGCAAGGATAACAGGTGTGAGCCTCTGCGCACAGCCTGAATAATTACTTCTTTTTAAAACTTTTTATTTATTTATTTTTTCTTTTTAATTGTTTCATTTTATTTTAAAAATGTGGAGTATAAGTGAGGGTTAGGTACATACGTGGTCATTATACAGGTACCCTTATTGATGTTATGTGCCTCCCATCCCCTGGCAGTGTCTCATTACTGCCAGTCCTGTTCTTAGTATTACGATAAATGTTCATGGTCCACTTATGAGTGAGTAGATGTGGTGCTCACATCTTTGTTTCTGTGATAAATCGCTGAGTATTATAGACTCTAATTCCATCCAGGTTGCTGCAAAGTTCGTAATTTTGTTTTTCTTTATGGCTGCATAATATTCCATCATGTAAATGTATCACATTTTCTTTATCCAGCCCACTTTTGATGGGTGGCATGGTTGGTTCCATGTTCTGGCTATTGTGAATAATGCTGCAATAAACATGTGTGTTAGATATCTTTATTATAGAGTGATTTGAGTTCCTCCGGATATATTCCCAGAAGGGGGATTGCTGGGCTGTATGGAAGGTCGATTTTCAGATTTTTTAGAAATCACCACACTGTTTTCCACAGAGGTTGTTCTAGTTTATATTCCCACCAACAGTGTAGAAATGTTCCTTTTTCCCCACATCCTCTCCAGCATCTGTTTTTGAGTTATTGATGATGGCCTCAGTGTGGTTTTAATTTGCATTTCTTTGATGATTAGTGAGTCTGAGCATTTTTTCATGTATATGTTGGCTGCTCATATGTTTTCTTCTGAGAAGTGTCTATTCATATCTTTTGCACATTTTTAAATAGGGTTGTTTGTTTTTTCTTTTCAGCATGTTCGAGTTCTTTGTAGATCCTGGATGTTAGGCCTTTGTCAGATTTACAGTTGGCAAATATTTTTCCCCATTCTGTGGGCTGTCTCCCCACTCTCTTGATGGCTTCTTTTGCTTTGCTGAATAATTTCTTCTGTGCCACACACTTGCTTCTGCTTTTTTGGAATTTATTTATTTATTTATTTATTTGAGTTGGAGTCTCACTCTGTCACCCAGACTGGAGTGCAGTGGCTGCTCCCGGCCACCGCAGCCTCGACCTGCTGGGCTCCGACGATCCTTCCCCCTCAGCCTTCCAAGTAGCTGGAACTACAGGCGCGCGCTACCACGCCCGGCTAATTTTTTTTTTATTTATTGTAGAGATGAGGTCTCGCTTGCCCAGGCGGGTCTCGAGCCCGCGGGCTCAGGCAATCCACTCACCTCAGCCTCCCAAAGGCGCAGGATTACAGGCTGAGCCACCGAGCCCGGCTGGAATTTATTTTTTAACTTACATATGATTTTTTTAGATATATGATTCTGAAAGCTTAACAAATGTATTGACCTTTGTAATTTTGTATTCTTTTTAAAGAGGCTATCCTTTCCCTAAATTACAGTGGCCCTCTGTATTTGCAAGTTCGGCATCCATGGATTCAAGCAACTGCAGATGGAAAATATTTGGAGAAAAAAAAACACAATGAAAAACAACAGTACAAAGATAAAAGATAATATAAATAAAAATGATGACTGTTTACATAGCATTTATATTGTATTAGGTATTACAAGTAATCTAGAGATGATTTAAAGTATACAAGAGAATGTGTGTAAGTTATATGCCAAATACTATGCCATTTTATATAAGGGGCTTGAGCATCTGTGGATCTTGGTATGTACAGGGGAATCCTGGAACCAATCCCCTGCAGATACCAAGAAGTGATTGTATACAAGCTTTGGGCCCCATGAAACTCGAATTTATTTGGCTCAATTTCCTTGTTTATTGAGATAGCTTTTCTTCTGTCTTGCCCTCCCAAAGTGCTGGGATTACAGGCATGAGTCATCATGCCCAGCTGAAAAAAAGTTTATTAAAAAATGTCTCTTATCTTTATTCTGTTTGTAGTCCTTTTCCAGGAATACTATCAGAGTCAACAGTTTGGAGTATATCCTTTCATTTTTTTTCTATACTCATTCATACATTGACAAATAAACATGCACATCTGCACACACACAGAGTTTTTGTCATTGTTTTTACTCAAATGAAATCATACTACATACATTCTTATGCAACTTGCTTTTCTTATTAATAATACATAATAGACATTCCTCTGAGCCAAGTCATAGATGTAGTTCATTTTTTATTAGTTACTTAATATTGCATAATATGAAGGGCTAGCCGGGCTCGGTGGCTCAGCCTGTAATCCCGCGCCTTGGGAGGCTGAGGTGAGTGGATTTGCCTGAGCTCGTGGGTTCGAGACCCGCCTGGGCAACTTGGCGAGACCTCATCTCTACAATAAATCAAAAAATTAGCCGGGTGTAGTGGTGCATGCCTGTAGTTCCAGCTACTTGGAAGGCTGAGGCGGAGGGATCGCCGGAGCCCAGCAGGTCGAGGCTGCGGTGGCCGGGAGCGGCCACTGCACTCCAGTCTGGGCGACAGAGTGAGACTCCAACTCACAAAAAACAACAACAACAACAACAACAACAACAACAAAAAAACGAAGGGCTGTGTTTAAGTTGTTTGCAATTTTATTTATATAGAATAAATTACCAAAAGTAGGACAGATCAAGACAAACAATATGTATTTTTAAGTTGAATAAATACAGCATGACTATGCTTCCAAAAATACTCTGATGATTCACATTTCCACCAATAATATATGAGAATACATATTTCTTCTAGCATCCTTGCCAGTTCTCCTCATTTTTAATTTTTTGCCAATTTGCCAGGGGGTAAAATAGTATCTCATTTTAAATTAGCATATATTTATTAGTCACTTGAATGATCCTTATTTCTACCTTTCTCCATTTTTTCTGTTGGGTGCTAGTGTATTGTTCATCAGTTTGTGGGAACTCATTTATCTGTTATATGCATTACATGTATAATTATGCTTTCCCTGTCCAACCTATCACCAACCTATTGGCAGAGCATTTGTGAACATTTTCCTTAACACACTTAACACATTGCATTGTACATTGTTGACAATTGCTGTCTCTGCTAAAGGCTGTTTTCCTTGAGTTAAGCCTCATTTGTTCAACTTTGTAGTTCCAATCTTCAGCAATTATTTATGCATAGTAGATGCTCAAAGTTTTTTGAATTGATTGTTGAATTTCTATCTCAATAAAAAGGTCCCTTCATATTTCCTTCCTTCGTGTCACCTTAAGTGATGTGTTAATTACATAGGTTCCATCAAGTGCCAAGCTAACCTGAACAATTACAACTTGAAGCAAAGAGCACAGCCCAAATGACAGCATTCTCATCCCCAGAGCAGAGCTGTGGGCACGAGGAAGGACAAGAAAATTGTACCATCTGCCTAGATGGAAGGACTTAGCTCCTGCATGACATTGCACAGAAGGGGAGGGAGTGCACTTACTTGTTATTCCAGGTTATGATGGTTATTTTCATGCTACGTGTCATTTGTGGAATAATCTGATGTTACTGTTGGCTCAAAGCTTTTATGCTGAATAATCTGCTTCAAGGAGAAGGAGTGAAATAAAGAAGTCCTTTCTTCTCAGTCTTGTGGAGTCTCCCAGTTTGGGAAACGGAGGAGCTTCAAGATCAGCCAATGCTGCAAAAATAAAGTGTGACAGAGAGTGGAGGGTTAAAAGGAAGATGGAAGGAGGTAGGCAGTGTGGGGGTGTGTGGATGACAAGAAATGGAGAAAGCTATGAAAGGAAATAGAGGGTAGATATGTATAAAAAACGGAGTAGGCTGGGTGCAGTGGCCCATTCCTGCAATCCTAGTACTTTGGGAGGCTGAGGAGGGAGGATTGCTTGAGGTCAGCAGCTTCGGACCAGCTTGAGCAACATAGCAAGACCCCACCTCTACAAAAAGTAAAAGAAAATTAACTGGGCATGGTGGCATGTGTCTGTGGTTCCAGCTACTTAAGATGATGAGGCTGGATCTTGGATCACTTGATCCCAGGAGTCTGAGGCTGAGACTGCAGTGAGGTCTGATCTTGCCACTGCACTCCAGCATTCCAGTCTGGGCCACAGAATAAGATGCTGTCTCTCTAAACAAACAAACAAGCAAACCAAACCAACCAAATAAACATACAAACAAGCATTGAGTAAACAGCTGCATTGGGGGGAGCATACAGACAGAAGAAAGAATTTAGTTTTTGAAGTTAGACAAACGTCAGTTCTACTCTTGCCTATGTCACTTACCCCTTGTGGTGTTCAAATTGACTAGTTACTTTAATGGCCCAAGACTCACAGTTGCAGATGTCAACCCCTCTTTCCTTTTTATTTATTTTATTTTTTAACGTGTATTTTATTTTAAAGATGTGGGCACAATTCAAGATTAGGTATAAAAGTGGATATCACGCAGTAAAGTTTGGGCCTCCCTTTGGTCCCCACTTTGCCTGGTTTGAGATCAGGTACCCTTGTTGATGCTGTGTTCCCCTCCACTGCCCTGGCAGTATCCCGCTATTGCCAATCCCTTTCTTATAGTGTTATGGTAGATGTTCAGGGTCTGCTTCTGAGTGAGAACATGTGGTGCTCAATTCTTTGTTTCTGTAACAGATTACTCAGCATTATAAACTCTAAATCCAACCAAGTTGCTGCGAAGTCCATATGTTTGCCCTTCTTTATGGCTGCATAATATTCCATCATGTATATGTACCACATTTTAAAAATCCAGTTCAGTTTTGATGGGCAGCACAATTGGTCCCATGTTTTTGCTATTGTGAATAGTGCTGCAATAAACATGCATGTGAAGGTATCTTTTTTGCAGAATGATTTGAATTCCTCTGGTTATATTCCCAACAGGGGGATTACTGGGTGATATGGAAGGCCAATTTCTAGTTCTTTTAGAAATCACCACACTGTTTTCTATAGAGGTTGAACTAATCTGCATTCCCACCAACAGTGCAGAAGCAGTCCCTTTTGTCTGCATCCTCACCAGCATCTGTTGTTTTCTGAGTTATTGATGATGGCCATTCTTACCGGGGTTAGGTGGTATCTCAATGTGATTTGATTTGCATTTCTCTGATGATTAGTGAGACTGAGCACTTTTTCATGTTTCTATTGGCTGCCTGTATATCTTCTTTTGAGAAATGTCTGGTTTACGTCTTTTGCCCATTTTTAATGGGGCTGTCAACCACTCTTTCATCCCATCTTTGTGTAGTGTGGCCACAGAAAATCTCTGCGTTTCATTCCACACTTGGTTGCTTTTGCATGCATGACTATCGCTGCTGACACTTCCATCTCAGTTGAAGTTTTTCTTAGGCTGGCCTCTTAGATTCAACTTCAGATGCAACAAGATTCATTTTTTATTTCAAAGATCTCTCATACCCAGGATGAGAAACCTAGTTTTAACTATGGTCAACTTACTGTTCAATAGAGCTCTTGGAATTTATTCTTTTGTGCCTAACTTTTTTTTAAAAAATCACTATTTTAAAGAGATGCTATTCCTCCCTGAATCCATGTGTGAATGGATTGTACATGGTTAGAACTGAGTCCTTACATTTTTGGAACATAGTAGTTTGATAGAAACTTTCATCTGGGAAAAAAATCATATGCTTAAGAACAGCCAAGAAAATCTTGAAATAGAAGAGTAATGTTAAGGAACCCTTATTACAACATATTATGAAGCTATAAGAATAAAACAATATGACACTAGCTCAAGAGTAGGTCAATGGAAGAATGGAACACAATTTTAGAGTCTAAAAATAAGCAGATTCGAGTTCAGTGTCTAATAAAAATGGAATTTCTCATTAGTGAAGGCAGGAGGGGGTTATTCAATAAATGATGTTGTGGTACAATTATCTATTCATTCAGGGAAACATTAACTTAAATTCAAACCTCACACAAGACAAAAAAATCAATTGAAACTTAATTAAAATCTAAACAGAAAAAATAAACGCTAAAGGTACCACAATACAATTAGCTATTACAATTGTCCTAAAAGATAGCTATTAGATCCTCATTTTGAAGATGTAAGCACTGAGGCTCAGAGAGATCGAGTGCTTGCCTGAGGTCACACAAGGTCACATACCAGGAGTTCATAAGACAGCCACAGACACTTTGTATTCCGGATGTCCCTATTTAATGAATTTACCTTACTTTTTTTTTCCCATTTAACCCAGTTTATACCTCTTAGCAAATGATCACCCTTTCCAGCCCTGTTGGCAAGAATGTGCATGAGTTTCACAGGCAGAAGAATAGGAAATGAAATTCCAGGTAAAACTGACATGAGGCATCAAAGTGATTTGCAAACAGTAAAATTTTCAGTGGCCTGAGTGAGGTGTGCATTGACATGGGGTGATGGGAGTGGAAGCTTGAAAAGTAGACATCAGCCAAATTGTGAAGGATTCTGTAGTCTGTATGAGTAGAAATTGGTCTTAACCCAATAAGAAATGATTAGTCATTGAAAAGCACGTTCTGGAAGACACTAACCTTCTTTTCAATTTAATTTATAAGATACACCAGAAATCCGTACTAATAATTTTTTCAGTAGCTTTAGGGGGTACAAATAGTTTTTGATCTGGGCTTTAAGCGTACTCACCACCCCTACCTGTGCATATTTTACCAGGCAGGTGATTTTCGTCCCTCCACCTCTTTCTCCCTCCCCCTTCTGAGTCTCCAGTGTCCATTATACCATTTTCTATGTCTTTGCTTACCTTTAATTTAGCTTCTGTTTATAAGTGAGAACATGTGGTGTTTGGTTTTCTGTTCCCAAGTTAGTTCATTTAGGATGATGTTCTCCAATTCCATCCAGGTTTCTGCAAAAGACATTATTTCATTCTTTTTGACAGCTGAATATTTCATAGTTAATCTATACCACATTTTCATTATCCACTGATTGGTTGATGGACATCTAGGTTGATTACACATCTTTGCAATTACTAATTGTGCTGTGTTTAATGTGTGGGTGCCGGTGTCATTTTTATATAACGACCTCTGTTCCTTTAGGTAGATACCTACGAGTGGGATTGCAGGATCAAATGGTAGCTCTACTTTTAGCTCTTTGAGAAATCCCCATACCACTTTCCTTGGAGGTTGTATTAATTTACACTTCTATCAACAGTGTATAAGCAATCTATTTTCTCTGCATCCACACCAGGATCTTTTTTTTTTTTAAATGACCATTCTGACGTGTAAGGTATATCTCATCGTGGTTTTAATTTGCATTTCCCTGATGATGAGTGATGTTGAACATTTATTCATAAATGGTTTGTTGGTCATTTGTATACCATCTTTTGAGAAACGTCTGTTCATGTAGTTTGCCCACATTTTTTTTTTTTTGAGTTGTAGTCTCACTCTGTCGCCTAGGCTGGAGTGCATTGTCACCTAGGCTGGAGTGCATGGCCACCACAGCCTCAACCTGCTGGGCTCAGGTCATCCTTCCACCTCAACCTTCCAAGTAGCTGCAACTACAGGTGCATGCTACCATGCTCAGCTTATTTTTTGATTTATTGTAGAGATGAGGTCTCACCAAGTTGCCCAGGCTGGTCTCGAAACCCTGAGCTCAGGCAATCCTCTCATCTTGGCCTCCCAAAGTGCTGGGATTACAGGCTTGAGCCAGCTTGCCCAGTCTGCCCACTTTTTAATGGGGTTATTTGTTCTTGCTGGTTTGTTTGAGTTCTTTGATATCTTTGTTTGATTCTGGATATTAGTCTTTTGTGAGAGGTATAGTTTGCAAATATCTTCTCCCATTCTGTTGGTTGTCTATTTGCTCTGTTGATTATTTCTTTAGCTGTGAAGAAGCTTTTTAATTTAATTAAGTCCCACTTGCTTATTTTTTTTAGTTGCATTTGCTTTTAGGGTCTTAATCATACATTCTTTGCCTAGGCTGATGTCCAGAAGAATTTTTTTCTAGGTTTTCTTCTAGGAGTTTTATTATTTTATTATTTCTGACATTTAAGTCTTTACTCCATCTTGAATGAATTTTTGTATATGAGAAGAGATAGGGATCAAGTTTCATTTTTCTACATGTTATCCAGTTTTCCCAGCACCATTTGTTGAAAAGGGTATCCTTTCCCCAATGTATGTTTTTGTCTGCTTCGTCAAAGATCAGTTTGTTGTGGGTATTTGGGGTTACTTCTAGATTCTCTATTATGTGGTCCTTATGTCTGCTCTTTTAGCAATACTGTGCTGTTTCGGTTACTACAGCCTTGTAGTATAATTTGAAGTCAGATAATGTAATGCCTCCACTTCGTTCTTTTTGCCTAGGACTGCTTTGGTTGTTCTGGCTCCTTTTTTGTTGTTGTTGTTCCATATGAATGTTTTAGGATTGGTTTTTCTAATTCTGTGAAAAATTGCATTGTTAGTTTGATAGGGATTGAGTTGAATCTGTAGATTACTTTGGATAATACTGTCATTTAACAACGTTGAGTCTTTCAAATCATGAGCGTGGGATGTTTCTCCATTTGTTTGTGTCCTCCTCTACAGTTTCTTTCATCAGAGTTTTGTAGTTTTCCTCATAGAGATCTTTCACCTTCTTGGTTAAATATATTCCTAAGCATTGTAGCTTTTTGGCTGCTATTGTAAGTGGAATTAAGTCTTAATTTGACTCTCAGCATGGCCATTATTGGTGTATAGCAGTGTTACTGAATTGTGTGTGTTAATTTTGTATCCTGAAACTTTACTGAATTCATTTATTAAGTGCAGGAGGAGTCTTTAGGATTCTCTAAGTGTAAGACCATATTGTTGGCATACAGAGATATGTTGATTTCCTCTTTTCCAATTTGGATACCCTTATTTATTTTCCTTTCCTGATTACTCTGGCTAGGACTTCCAGTACTATGTTGAATAGGACATACCAATGAATTCTTGTCTTGGAAACTCTCAAGAAGTCAGGAATCCAAGATCCTCAACTGCAGATTACTTCAAGTGAAATTGGTTATGTGAACAGGAATGTATGAGGTTGGTGTTGTCTAGTAATCTCTAGCAAATCCAGGAAGCTAAAACTATCAAGCAGTGTCTTGGATGCTGCTTTTAGAAGCTCTGTTGGCTTCTGATCTTCCTCCAGGTTCCTTCTGGGCAATGGGAACCTTCGCTCTTTCCTCTGTTTAGAATAACCGTACTCAGCCCAGTAATAAACAGTGCTCTCATATCCTGTCCATTTGATCTCATGGACATTTAAACTCTGCAGTACATTTGCAATACATTTGAGAGCTTGGTAAGCAATTTTTCTTTTTCTAAATCTTTTTCTCTTCCCTTTCTTCTCTCCCTCTCTCTTTTTTCTCTTTTTTTCTCACTTACAAAAACATGCACAAAATTTTCCCCCATGAGTAAGAAACCAAAAGCAATATATTTAAAATTTAATTTATAATATACATAATTTTTAATTTACTAGCATAATTCACAGCTAAAATGGCATACAACAAAACTGGTTATTGACTAGAAATTGACAGAAGAATCAAACTTTATTTTAAAAAATTAGATCTGCAAATTTTGACACAGAAAAAAATTGTACTTGATAGAAATAATGACTGTTACACAAAGTAGAAGCCAGGATCAATAAAATTTGATATGGACAATACCTAATCAATATATCAAGTTTTGTTTCAAATTTTAAATGGAAAAGAATTGATCCAACTAAAAATAATTTCAGTAGAGTTAACATTTTTGGAAGTGGTCCAATGGTGCTATGTAGAAAATTGATCAAGGGATTAAATTGGCTTAATGGAATTCGCTCTGGAAAATTTTCTAGATGGAAAGTTTATCTAAGTTGATATAATTCTAATTAAAGTCTTAAATTCAAAATGTTCTCGGGGTCAAAAGAGCAGGAGCAATTGTCCTCAAAGTCAAAACAGAGGGGTTAAAATAATGAGGTCAAATGCCTTGTGGTAGAGCAACAGGTTTAAGTGGACACCATGCTGGGTCACTTTAGTCTGCCACAAAGCAGGTCTTTTTATCTCCTCCAAAAACACAAAAAAGAAAAAAAAAGTGACTCTGTGAGAGTAAACTGGTCGCACAGGGATACGTGAGTCTCTTAGGTACCTGGAACATTAATAAAAACAGAGACTAACATTTGAAAACATAAAAACAACATAAAATAAAAATAACAATAAAAGCTACTGTTAGGATATTGTGAAGATCAAATGAGATAATCCCTAAAATACCTTCAGTTCCCAACATAGTAAGAATACAAGTGTTAGTTATGTAGTATTAGAAGTAATATTTGAGAAGCTAAACAAAGGTTTAACATGTTAGTCATAAAACTGGTCTAGAGAAACTTCCTTTTTAAAAAATTTATTTATTTATTTTTAAAATTTTTTATTTTAAAGATGTGGGGTACAATTCAGGGTTAGGTATACAAATGTCCATTATGCAGGTACCCTTGTTGTTGAAGTGTGCCCCTCCTCCCCTGACAGTTTCCCACTACTGCCAATTCCACCTCCACACTCCTCTGGCAGTTTCCCACTACTGCCAATCCCTTTCTTATAGTATTACAATAGTTGTTCAAGGTCCGCTTATGAGTGAGAACAAGCGATACTCAGTTCTCTGTTTCTGTGATAGATCACTCAGTATTATAGCCTCTAAGTCCATCCAAGTTGCTGTGAAGTTCATAATTTTGTCCTTTATGACTGTGTAATATTCCATCTTGTATATGTACCACATTTTTGTTTTTTTTATCCAGTCCTCTTTCAATGGGCAGCACGGCTGGTTCCATGTTTTTGCTATTGTGAATAATGCTGCAATAAACATGTATGTGCAGGTATCTGTTTCATAGAGTGATTTGAGTTTCTCTGGGTATATTCCCAGTAGAGGGATTGCGGGGTCGTATGGGAGGTCGATTTTTAGGTTTTTTAGGAATGAGAAACTTCTTTACTTGTGCTCCTCCTTCCAACTCAACTCCTACCAGCTCCTATCTCCCTGTTTGCCAATGCGTGCACTTGTGCTCACATGCAAACACACCCCATCGCAAGGAAACTTGGCAAAGTTCTGCCCTTGTGCCTTTTCTCTGGCTATCCCTTTCTGGAATGCCCTCTCTTACATCTCCACCTGGAAAATGTTTATATGTCCTTCACAACTCACATTAATGTCATTTCCTCTATAAATTTTCTATTGGCTCTTCTGCTATGCTCCTGTGCCATTTATCTATATTTTATCATCTCAT
Organism: Tarsius wallacei; assembly: GCA_963574415.1. Classification (NCBI taxonomy): domain Eukaryota; kingdom Metazoa; phylum Chordata; class Mammalia; order Primates; family Tarsiidae; genus Tarsius; species Tarsius wallacei. The sequence continues at coordinate 40,921 of CAUYQG010132322.1, forward strand.
ATTATAAAAGTTTGTTGCTATATTTTCCAATAAATGGAGAGTTCCTTGAGAACCTTTCTCTCTTTGAGTCCTCTGTACCTGGCAGCCAGTAGGCACTCAGTCAATATTTGGGCCAGATTTAGTCATGGCACCCAAATTAGGCTAAATCTTCCTATTCATTAGTGCAATCTGGCTTATTTTGCAAAGAGAATGAACTTGTATTGCCTTTGAATAGAAACACTCCTGGCTAGTAAGAGACGTTCTGGTGAAATGCCAATTTAGTGCTAAGAAAAATGTTCTGGAACATTCCACAGAGAAGTGCAGACTTTTATATGTGAAAGTTTGTGACTGTTGGGTTTGCAAGAAGCTTTTCTAATCAACAGATATCTCCCTACTGACACAGTCATGGAGACCCAGGGACTGTCCCCTGACAGTCACAGAAGCCCTGGGGAATTCCTCCACATTGGTTTTAGAATGGTTTGATGCCAGGAGATACATTCCATTCCAGGTTACCACTGCAGCAGGATAACTTTTTATTTTTTATTTATTTTTATTTTAACAAAATAGCCCTCAGTAAGTACGGGGTTGCAAAGTCAAAAGACAATTCCTTTCTCCCCCAAACCCTGGAAACGGGTTCTGGTTGGGCCAGGCACAGGTGGCTCATGCCTGTAATTCCAGCACTTTGAGAGACCAAGGTGGGAAGATTGCTTGAGCCCAGGAGTTCAAGACCGGCTTGGGCAACATAGTGAGATCCCATCTTTACAAAAAATTTGCTGGACATGATGGCACATGCCCGTAGTCACAGCTACTCAGGTGGCTGAGGCAGAAGGATGGCCTGAGCCTAGGAGGCCAAGGCTATGATGAGCCATGGCTGTGCCACTGTACTCCACTATGGGCAGAAAAGTGAGACTCTGTCTCACTGAAAAGGGGTTGGGAAGGTTCTGTTTGGTCAAGAATATGTTTCATGCCTGACCTCATTGCTGGGAAAAAGGTGGATACCCTCAATTTGAGTCACCACTATGGGAAGAAGTATCTTGCAAAAGAAAAGAGGGAGGGGGTCTGTTACCAGAAGAACAAGGATACTGGGGTCAGCAAAACCAATTAATTCCAGGAAGCAACTTGAAAGAAAACTGTGGCTGAGCGCGCAAAGGCTCTAACTTGTAATCCCAGCACTTTGGGAGGCCGAAGTGAGAGAATTGCCTGAGAGAGGCCAGCCTGGGCAACTTGGTGAGACCTTGTCTCTACAGTTAAAAAAAAATTAGCCGAGCATGGTGGCACACACCTGTAGTTCTAGTTACTTGGAAGGCAGAGGCAGAAGGATCACCTGAACTCAGCAGGTCGAGGCGACAGTGACTGTGATCATACCACCTCCCTCCAGCCTGGGCTACAGAATGAGACTCCAACTCAAATAAATAAATAAATAAATAAATAAAACTACTAGGGAGCTGGAGAACAAACTTTCCTTGAAGTGACTCAGATCCACTGTAGGCATAGGAGGACGCAAAGTCATCTGTGAAAGGCAATGCGAGTTAACTACCTTTTACCAGATGTATATCTTCCAGATAAAAGTCAGTGAAAACAGTGAGGCAAACAAAACATTAACGGTAGCAGGAAGCCTCTCATACAAGGGAGAGGGTAGTATCGCTGAACCTGGAAGCTAGCTAGTTTGACAGGGTCTGAGTCTCCCAGAAGAGTAGCCATGTGGCAGCAGTCAGCATTACGGAGACCATCCAGCCACAGCGGGGAAGCAGAGTGGGGCAGGTTGCACCTGAGTGTCTCCCTTTGCTCCTCCATCCAATCACCAACCAGTGCATCCCACCAGCTGGCTATAGTTAGCAGCAATTAACAAATGTGTCTGTTCATGTCCTGTAGGAGGAAGATGCCAAGATGGATTTTGACACGCAAGAGACTTACTGGAGGAAATACCTATGAAAGATAAAGGGAGGGTGGGGGAAAAGGAGTATGTAGGGTAGGCCTTCAGAGCCGATGCTGAAATGAGGCCAATGAAGAGAGGGGGCAGATAAGAGGACTGGGTAGCACCAGCCTCAGACTGTGATAGAGTTCTCAGAAAGACTTAACCAGTACAACAGCTTGCACTGGCACATACATCATTAGTGAGGGACGTATTCACCTCCCTGTGCCATCATTGGGGCTGGAGACTGTCTCAGTAGCAAGAGACTTCAGGACCAAATGTAAGACAGATCTTTTAATTTTTTTTTTTTTTTTTTGAGTCGGAGTCTCACTTGCCGGGCTCAGGTGATCCTTCCATCTCAGTCTTCCAAGTAGCTGGAATAGGCATGCGCCACCACACCCGGCTAATTTTTTGATTTTATTGTAGAGACGAGGTCTCGCCAAGTTGCCCGGGCTGGTCTTGAAGCCCTAGACTCAGGCAATCCTTTCGCCTTCACCTCCCAAAATGCTAGAATGACAGGTGAGAGCCATCGTGCCCAGCTTGAGGCAGATTTAGAAGGCACCATAGCTGAATGCTCTTGTTCTCTGCCCTCCCTGTGACAGAGCCTTTCTTAAAGGTAAGGATATTAGCATATTTTGCATCATTATAAAGGAAGACCTGAGGTTGGGTAATTTATAAATAAAAGAGGTTTGTCTTGGCTCACAGTTCTGCAGACTGTCCTAGAAGCATGGTTCTGGTCTCTGCCTCTGGTGAGGCCTTAGGAAATGTATAATCGTGGTGGAAGGGGAAAGGGAGCCCGCGTGCCAGATGGTGAGAGAAGAAATGAGAGAGAGGAAGTCTCAGATTATTTTTAACGACCAGATCTGGAGTGGACTCATCACCATGGAGGCCATTCATAAGGGATCCACTCTCATAATCTAACACAGCCCAGTTGGCCCCACCTCCAACTTTGGGGATCACATTTCACCATGAGAATTGGAAGGGCCAAATACCCATACCATATCAGGAGGTCTTAACATCTTACCCCCCATAACTGCCTTGCCAGTAAGCCTGTAAAACACAGACCCCCATGGTCAGCCATCTGCAACACAGAGAAAAGCAGGAGGAGAAAGAGAACCAATCTATGACTGCAACACAGATAAAGAAGGACCATTTTGAGTAATTATGTTCAATAGTGATTGTACATAATGTTCTACCTTGCTTAGATTTGGGAGCATTGACTTACAAATAAAATTTTCGAGTATCACTAGCTAAGAAACCAACTCCAAAAATAACAAATTTTAAGTGTAAGAATGCTCAGAACTCATGAGTAATTTTTTAAAGGAAGTTTTATTATGGACTACAGAATGCAAAACTAGAGCAAACCACACAGCCCCTAATCCAGCCCACTTCTTTTGTAGATGTTAAAACAGCCTCAGAACCATTAGATGAGATGCTGCAATTCATAAAACTAGTTTGTAGCAGGATCAAGTCCAACATCCAGATTTTTGGACTCCGGTGCTATCCATCAGATATCTAAGTGCTTCTATCAGAAATCTAATAATGTTAGCTTAACTTTATACACATAAGTTTTGTGACTTCTGTGTATACTATAAATACACTTCAAGTAGTTTGCTTATAAAGAACAACAGCATAACAAAATCACATTAAAAATTCTCAGAATTGAGAGTAACTTGTATAAAAAGTTGTAATGTAATATCAAGTTAGTGGCTACTAGTGGGATTGTTGTAACATTCGATTACAGCCTCCTTGAAGATTTCTAAATATATGCAATGCTATGATCCCTTGCTGAATAAGCACTGTGATTTTATTACTCTTAGCTGTTATGAAATGTTGGATTGTAAAATGTTAATCGTATAATACATTTGCTTACAAATAATTACTCCCTCAAATGTTGCAGTTTAAATATTTAGTCCACCAAAGACAAACTACAGGGTATTACTTAAAGATATCTTAGCAAAACTGCCTCCATAGTGGGAATCCAACAGGGGGAATGGGGGGAGGCACACCTCATCAACAAGGATACCTACATAATGAACATTTGTATGCCTAACCCTGAATTATAACCAACATCTTTAAAATAAAAACTTTTTATATAAAGAGAGTTCAAAAATAAAAACAAAGAAAGAAAGAAAAACTGCCTCCAGAAGATATACAAACAATCACATGCATTATCATCTGCAAAATATGACTAGACCTTGTGGAAATCGTGATACATTACATTTTGTTACAAAAGGTATACAAGGACATACAAGGTTAAAGTTACAGGACTAAAAGATTGGATCAGTGTCTTTGGAGCAGAACTATTGCAACTTTGTTTTCTTTTTTGAAGGATAACTTGCAGACCTGGCTAAGTGTAGTACTTAAGTAGTCCATGGAAACTGAAAGAAAATGACAGAAAAATATAGGCACCATGTAAAATCCTTGAGAAACTCAATAGAAATTTTGCACATATGCAGCCACTGCAACTCTATGAATAAATATGTACTGAATGAAGTCTATGAAAATACTTGATAGATTTTCTTAGCAAGAGCCATGCAGAGAGGCCAGAATTAGTTTCTCTTTCAGCAAGGCTGATAAAAAGTTGAAAAAATGCAACATTTGTCTTTAAAAGTAAATTTGAATAGTAGTAATATTCAGAATAACAGTTGCTGAAATTACACCGTAAAATGTGAAATAAGATTGAAAATTCATTTTAACGCACAGTTTTAAAAGTAACTTTCAAATAGCTGCTTCTATAATATGCACTTTCAACTAAGGCTTTAAAATAATCTGAATGTTAAAAGATGTGTTTGGTGTACCAACACACAAGTACGTTGTCATATTTTACCAAAAATATTCAGGTGATCTTGAATGTATTGCCAGCATACAATTTTATATTTTGAAGATGATAGGTAAAATTCTGAGCAACTTGTTGATATTTACATGAAAACAAGAACATTTAATAGAAAAAATAAAAGACTTCAGTGATTTATGAGCCATGAGATTTTTTTCCCCCAGTATTCTAGCTAGGGAAAATGTATAATATAGTTTTAAATCCCACATGGGGCTCTACACAACCTTCCTAAATATCCAGAAAATCACACTAGTAGATTCCCTGCAGTACTAGTGTTTGAAAAATTAAAATGTATTTTTGTTTTCCTAAGATGTCTTACTTTTTAAAAAACATGTCTTATATTTTCTCTCAGTTTATAATTTGATTTATTCCTTTTCAGATAAATGTGACTTTTGAGGGTTGGCACTTTATCTGTCACTGGATACATATTTTGTGCTTTTTGATCGACTATAAACTCTGCTGGATATGCAGGAGGGAATTACTGCTCTGTTCTATCCCTTCCCTCCCTGTCCCTTCATGTGATGCCTTATGAAGAAGAGTGCCGCTATGGAAGATCAGGTGGTAGGGTATTTTATTTTTTGCTGTGCCCAGGGAGCTATGTTAGCAGGGAGCTATGTCAAGTTAGAGGTTAAGTTTTGACATGCAGATATGAAACTTCCAGATGCTCTCAGGAGATCAAGTAAGATAACCTTAAGGGTGGCTCTCTCCTGGAATTTGACACATCCTCTCTGGATTTCTGGCAGGGTGGTTGTATCAATCAGGAGAGTCTTGGTTGCAGCATAGGAATGATAATTTTAAAAATCCTAGTTTCAGTGGTTTAAACATCAATGATGTGTTTCTCACTCATGCTACATGGCCACCACAAGTCACAAGTCATGGGGGACTCTATCTGTTTTCCTAACTCCACAATCCAGACTGATGGGCAGCCATTGTCTCAGTACATGCTTCTGTCATTGTGGAAGAAAGTGTAACAAATCATGCACTAAGTCTTACGATTGCTGCCTGAAAGTGGCGCATGTCTGTTTACATTTTATTGGACAAAGCAAGTCACCTGATAATCCCTAGGTTAAGAAATGGGGGAGGAAGTACACTCAGAATATGGAGCACTTCAAATATTTTATGAACACATCTGACAACTACTGTAGTCATTCTTTCATGGATGCGGTAAATGACTACTCTAGACTCTGTGACTGTGGCAACTGGAGTAGGTGGCAACATCAGAATCGCTCAGAGATATATAACCAAGGCATTTAGCCACTTATAATACATGTTGATGTATAGAATTGCTTCTATTTTGTCGTGAATATTCATTCTACCTTTAGAGTGTCAGCCTATATGAGAATAGAGATAACGTTTAAACAGTCATGCAGCTATTACAGTCAGAGACAGTGTTTGATAATGTCAACCATGAAGTTTGAGGACATCTTTGATGTCCTCCAAATAGAAAGTCATTTTGTTAGTGAAAAGCAAACTGGAAGCTGGTCTTTCATTCAAAAGAATTTTAGACAGACTCCAACCCACTTCCTTCGGTCAAGCAGAAAACAGAAGCAGTAGTCAGAAGGTGTTCACAACAAAGGGTCAGAAAGCAGGAACGGCCCACATAAGCAGATGAAAAGGTTATTCCTATCTAATGGGCAATTGACAGAAAGCATTTCACAGAACTGGTGAGATTGATCAGTTTTGATAGACATTTGATGGCATTAGTTATTGCTGAGAGTAGGATTATGGATGGTTATTTAATATCTTCTTTATATCTTTCCATTTTTCAAGTATCCTAAAATTAAAATGCATTTTCTTAGGAAGTGAAATAGCTCATTGATGAGCCCTCTTATTTAAAATTTTTAGTGCCTCTTAAAGGTCTTGACATAAGAAAATTGTTGGGGGCCAACAGCCTTGAAGGCCCACCAGATTGACAGGCTTAGGATTTGTGACTAATACGTGGTAAAAAGAAGGTTTCTGATTCTGTTTAAGCAAAGAATTGTTTTGAATATTTTTACTTATTATTTGTAGTTGTAGTTATGGTGTTTAGACATAAGGTTCTATAGGTTTATAATCATAGGCATAAGATTTAAGTGTAGTGAAAGTTTATATTAAGGTATATGTAGGTGATTTATAAGTTTGTTTTTTAGGGTTTGGGATACATATTAAAGTTTTAGTATATAAAATATTGAAGGGTTTAGATGTAGAATTTAAGTGAGTAAAACAGATTTT
>CAUYQG010132323.1:0-15184 GCA_963574415.1 Tarsius wallacei
CTACCACACCCGGCTAATTTTTTGATTTATTGTAGAGATGAGGTCTCACCAAGTTGCCCAGGCGGGTCTCGAACCCGCGGGCTCAGGCAATCCACTCACCTCAGCCTCCCAAGGCGCGGTATTACAGGCTGAGACACCGAGCCCGGCTGAGCTTTTAAATTTTTGAGTTTTGTTATTTATATTTAGGCAAAATTTCTCTTAGATTACTAATAATTTTGGTTAATATTTTAATTTGCATATTTTAAAATTATATGTTCAAAAGTTTATTATTGATGCTCAGAAACTGGTATTATTCTTTTGCATTGATATTTTATCTATGATTTGCTTTTCTAGTGCTATGTATGAATGGCAAGAGTATTATTTTTCTTTCTTAAACTTTATAATTTTAGTTCATTTTATAGTCTTTCTATGACTAGTAGTAATTTTAAAATATTGAAGAAAAATGACTAGCAGGCATTATACATGTCTTACTGTCTTTATTAGAAAAATATTCATTTCACCTAATTTTTATTGATATGATATTGTTTGTATTATATTCTTACTATATTTGAAATTTCTAATATGTCTAGACTTACCATAGTTTTATATTTCTAATGTTGTTTATTTGTTCCACATAATTTTTTGATAATTCTTGATATAATTTTGTCTATTTATCTTTAAAAAATTATTTTGTAGCCGGGCTCGGTGACTCGGCCTGTAATCCCGCGCCTTGGGAGGCTTAGGTGAGTGGATTGCCTGAGCCCGTGGGTTCGAGACCCGCCTGGACAACTTGGCCAGACCTCATCTCTACAATAAATAAATAAATAAAAATTAGGAGGGTGTGGTAGCGCGCGCCTGTAGTTCCAGCTACTTGGAAGGCTGAGGCGGAAGGATCGCCGGAGCCCAGCAGGTCGAGGCTGCGGTGGCCGGGAGTGGCCACTGCACTCCAGTCTGGGCGACAGAGTGAGACTCCAACTCGAAACAAAAAAACAAAACAACAAAAACAAAAACAAAACACAAAAAAAGAATTAGACCAATCACGGATTCAAACACTGTTTAAAAAGCTGTCTATACTGCACATGTAGAGACATTTTTCTTGTCATTGTTCCCCAAACAATATGGTATAACAGCTATTTACATAGCATTTACACCGTATTAAGTACAAAGAGTAATCTAAGATGGTTTAACGTATACAGGAGGATGTGCATAGGTTATATGCAAATACTAAGCCATTTACTAGAAAGAGCTTGAGGATCTGCAGATTTTGGTATCCACAAAGGGTCCTGGAACCAATCCCCCCATGGATACTGAGAGAGGACTTTCCAAGGAAACTGTTCTACTAATGTATTACACACAGACACCATGACCACGTTGTTTACCCTAAAATAAATGAAAGGTTGGAGATTGAAATCCACAAATGTAACTTACCCCAAGATTAAAGAAGCAGAAAAAAGCATCTGCTAACAAAATTTTTAAATTTCCATAATAAAAACTACACACAACTATAAATAGGTGGGTACTCCCTTAACCTAATTAAACATAGCTTCAAAAAACCTGAAGCAAACATTATACTCAATGATGAAAACCTTTCCTTTTAGATTAGAAACAAGAAAATGATGCCCTTCATAACTATTCCTATTCAACATAGTACTGGCAGTCCTTAATACCGTAAGACACGAACCAAATTCTACAAATTATTAGACTTAAGTAAGTTTGGTAAAGTTCTCATGTAAAAGTAATACATAAAGTCAACCGCCTTTTGGTATATCAGCAAACAGAAAACATAATTTTTTTATTTTTATTTTTTTGAGTTGGAGTCTCACTCTGTCGCCCAGACTGGAGTGCAGTGGCCGCTCCCGGCCACTGCAGCCTCGACCTGCTGGGCTCCGGTGATCCTTCTGCCTCAGCCTTCCAAGTAGCCGGAATTACAGGCATGCGCTACCATGCCCAGCTGATTTTTTGATTTATTGTAAAGATGAGGTCTTGTCAAGTTGCCCAGGCGGGTCCTGAACCCGCGGGCTCAGGCAATCCACTCACCTCAGCCTCCCAAAGCGCGGGATTACAGGCTGAGCCACCGAGCCCAGCTAGAAAACATAATTTTAAAAGATAAAATTAGCAAAAGCATAAAAGTATTAAATACTAAGGAATATACAAAAAAGTGCAGGATATCTACACGAAAAATTTTGATAATATTAAGAAAACATTTAAAAGACCTAAGTAAATGGAGAAATATACCATATTCATGGATTGACATCAATTGTCTTTCAACTGATCTGTAAGTTCAGGTTAATAATTTTGGGGATGGATGGAGTAACAAACTGATTCTAAACTTTAAAATTGATATGAAAAGCAAAAGGGCCAAAAATGGTCCTTGAACAAAACAAGGTGAGAGGAATTTGCTCTCCAGATAGCCCTACTTATTATAAAGCTGCAGTAATTAAGACAGCATGGCGTTGACTCAAGGAGAGGTTGACTCAAGGAGAGATAGACAGCGCAAGGTAGAAGAATGAATCCCAGACACAGGCACACACAAGCACGGACACTTAATTATAACAGTACTGACATGTGAAACAGTGGGAAAGGGCAGGCAATCTTTCAAATGAGTGGTGCTAGCTGTTTACATGGGGGAACTGGATACTCATATGGAAGAAAAAGCTGACCCATATTTCATACCATATTCAATACATGGGACTGAGATCATTATCAGCTATCAGTATGGACAAAAATCAAACTGCTCCCTACCTTGAACCATACATGAAAATCAACTGCAAATGAATTTTTAAAAAAGAGATGAGCTGGGCTCGGTGGCTCAGCCTGCCATCCCAGCACTTTAGGAAGCCGAGGCAATTGGATAGCCTGAGCCCACGGGTTCGAGACCAACCCGGGCAACTCGGTCAGACCTCGTCTCTACAATAAATGAAAAATTAGCTGGGAGTGGTAGCAGATGTCTGTAGTTCCAGCTACTTGAAAGGCTGAGGTGGAAGGATCACTGGAGCCCAGCAAGTCGATGCTGGGGTGGCTATGAGCGTGCCACTGCACTCCAGCATGGGCAATGGAGTGAGACTCCAACTCAAAATAAATTAAATAAACAAACAAACAAATAAATAAATAGATGGGTTCTCACTATGTTGCCCAGGCTGGACTTAAACTCCTGGCCTCAAGCAATCAACCTGCCTCAGCCTCTTGAGTACCTGGGATTATAGGCATGTGCCACAGCACCTGGCTCTCTTGCAAGTGTATTTTTTAAAATGTAACAAAAAAACCTTCTCCCCTCCCTTTTGTTTAACCTATATTGAATCACTAATACTGAAAATTTTAACTACATTAAATTTAAGAACTTCTGTTTATTAAAAAAAAAGTTAAGTCCCAAATTCAGAGGAGACATTTATAATACTTACAAATGATAAAACATTATATATCCAGAACATATAAATACACTTAGAAATCAATAAGGAAAAGAATTCAACAGGAAAATGGCAAAAGGCTTGAACATGCAACTTTACAGAAGAGGAAAGAAATAGTTAACAAACACATGACCACATATTCACCCTCTTTGATAATCAGAGAAATGCAAATTTAATCTAAAATCACATCATTTCACATTCACTGGATTGGTAAAAGTTAAGTTGTTAGACAATATCAAGTACTGGTGAAGATATATAGTAATAAAAATTCTCTTAAATGCTACTGGTGAGCATGCTGGCTTACACACTTTGAAAAAGAATGTGGCATCTTCTGGTTGAAGAAAAACTATAAACCAACAGCACTATTCTTAGCTATAAGCCCTAGAAAATCTCTTGTATATATACATACAGAAATAGGTGGAAGAATACTATTTGAGTAGTATTCTTTGGACAAAAACAGAAAAGGAAACAATCAAAATATCCATCAACAAATGAGTTAAATCATGGCCTATTTATACAATGGAATATATAAAAATAAATTAACAAAAGCAACACTGAAAACAGCAGGTCACAAAAAATATATACAGTGCTCATTTACACGAAGTTAAAAATGCAAAGCTAAAAAATGTTACTTAGGAAAACATTCATTTATGATAAAACCCTAATGACAAGAAATGATAAATATCCATTTCAGGACACTGGTTACCTCTGAAGGAAGGAAGGGACATATATCAGAGAAGAGTACACGAGGAGGGACCTCAGAGGAAGGGGAGGCCCTAATTCTGAGTTGAATTCTCACTTTTGTCACCCAGGCTGGAGTGCAGTGGCAAGCTCATGGCCACCGCAGCCTCAACCTGCTGGGCTCAGGCGATCCTTCTGCCTCCACCTTCCAAGTAGCTGGAACAACAGGCGCACGCCACCACACCTGGCTAGTTTTTGTGATTTATTGTAGACATGTGGTCTCACCAAGTTTCCCATGCTGGTCTCGAACTCCCGGGCTCAAGCAATACTCTCGCTTCAGCCTCTCAAAGTGCTAGGATTACAGGCTGAGCCACCACACCTGGCCTGAAGCGCTAATTCTCAAGCGAGGAGGGAGGCACATGACATTTTCCTTCCTATGCTTTAATAGCAAATGTCACAAATATTATTTTATTCTATTCAAGATTAATGAAAACAAGTTAAAGAAAAAAACCTAAAAACAACAGACTACTAAACTTGCACAGTTGGTAGTGCTAGTACATTCGAACCTTGAATAACATGGTTTGAACTGCCCAGGTCCACTTACATGTGTATTTTTTTTTTCAATAAATATCTTGAAAAATTTTTTGAAACTCTGTGAAAAAAACTCAAAGATGAACTGAATACTCTAGAAACATTGGAAAAGTTGAGAAAAAGATATGTCATGAATGTATAAAATATACACAAATACTAGCCTGTTTTTCATCATTTATACTGTATATTAACAACTCTATTATAAAAAGTCAAAATTTGGGCAACCCCCTCAGGTGCCCTCCCACTGTGGGAGCTTTTCTGTTCTCTCAATAAATCCTGCTTTCAAAAAAAAAAAAAGTCAAAATTTATCAAAATTTACTCCATAAACACTTAAGAGACCCTACATGGTACTGTTTGCAATAGCAAGAAATGTAAACACATATAAAATTCAGTATTAAGTCATAAAGGCATACAATTAACTGGAGTACAGCCAAATTACTGCAATAATTTCGGAGCCACCTTCTGTTGCTATCATGGTGAACTCAAGTGTAAGTATTGGCTTAAAATGCTGTGTGACACTGATCATCTCCATGAGAGTACTTCCTCTCTCTAGTAAAAATGGATCGCTTGTGGTTTTTGCATATTTTTCATTGTGTTTAGTGCAATACCGTAAACCTTGAATAACACCCTGGGACTGATAAGAGGTGCTTCGGTGACGTGGGAAGTACTCCTAGGAAGCAGAGAGAAGTCGTCATGACATTACAGGAAAAAGATGACTTGTTGACATGGACCATAGACTGAGGTCTGCAGCTACAGTCGCCTGATGTTTCAAGATAAATTAATCTAAAGTAAAGACCACTGTAAAAACAGAAAATGAAATTTGTGAAGCCAGCAGGTATGAAAACCTCGCACTTTCTGCGAAATACATTTTTATCTCATACTGAAAATGCAGCCTTTATGTGGGTGCAGGATTGCTGTAAGAAAAGCATACTTGTAGACTCTAGCCCAATTAGAGAAAGAGTGAAGTCATTATATGACAATTTAAAGCAAAGGAAAGTGAAGAATCTAAAGCTGGAGAATTTAATGCCAGCCAAGGCTGGTTTGATAATTTTAGAAGGAGGTTTAGCTTTAAAAAAGATGCTGAGATAACAGGAGAAGCAGCTTCTGCCAACCAAGAGGCAGCAGACAAGTTCCCAGATGTCATTAATAAAATCGTTGAGGAGTATCTGCCTGAACATCCAGTTTTTAATGCAGACAAAAGTGCCCTATTCTGAGAAAACCACCACCACAACAACAAAAACCAGAAAAGGCATTTATTCATAAGAAAGAGAGTCAGGCACTAGGAATTAAGGCAAGAAGTAACAGGCAAATGCAGTCAGGTTCATGATCAGGACTATCTTTGTCTATAAAGATGTTAATCCCCGAGCCTCAAAGGGAAAAGATAAACACCAGCTGCCAGACTTCTGGTTGTACAACAAGAAGGTCTGGATAATGGAAAACCTTTTTCTGAACTGGTTCTATCACTGCTTTGTCAGAAAGTCTGAAGTCAAAAAGTACCTTATCAGCAAGGGACTGACTACCTTTTAAAGTTCTTCTGATGTTGCACAATGCCCCTGACCTCCCAGAAACCCATGAGTTTGACACTGAAAATGATGAAGTAGCCTACTTGTCCCCCAAAACGTCTCCAATTCAGCCTCTAGAGCAAGAGATCATGAGGACCTTTAAGACTCATTACACATGGTACCCTATGGAAAGGATAGTCAATGCTATGAAAGAGGAACCCCATAGAGAGAACACCAGGATCGTCATTGAAGATGTCATTGTTATGGAGGAAGCCATGAAATCCATCAAGCCTAAAAATATCAATTCCTGCTGGAGAAAACTGTGTCCAAATGTTGTGCATAGGATTTACAACAGAGTCAAATAAGGAAATAATGAAAGAGACTGTGGGCACTGCAATAATAGGAGGAGGGGGGAAGAAGCTTTTCAAGATATGGATCTTGTAGTAATTCAAGAGCTAATGTGGCTCCTGTCTGTAACCCTAGCACTTTAGGAAGCCGAAGTGGGAGAATTGCTTGAGCCCAGGAATTCGAGATCAGCCTAGGCAACACAGAGAGACTTCGTCTCCAGAAAAAATTAAAAAATTAGCCACCTGAGCCCAGGAGGCCAAGGCTGTGGTGAGTCATGAGTGTGCCACTGCACTCCAGCCTGAACAAGAGGGAGACCCCAACTAAAAAAAAAGGAAAAAAAGGAATAATAGTTTTAACTCTTTGATTGAAAAATAAGAACTTAAGATTATATGTATATTATTACTGAATCATGGTAAAATATATATGCATACTGGCATACCACTCAGTTATCATACTAAATGATAACACACAAGAATAAAAAATGTAGTATTGGCTTTACTTTCTTTATAAAGTTTATATTTGGTAGTTTTTAAAATTTGTTTCTTGCTTTTTTGTAATAGAAGCTGTCTAGCCTCTATAATCATATTATAAAATCTCAGCCTTTCAGTAAAGCTTTTTGACATTTTTCTTTCTTTCTTTTTTTGAGTTGGGGTCTCACTCTGTCAGCCAGGCTAGAGTGCAGTGGCACAATCAGAGCTTGACTTCGTGGGCTCAGACAATTGTTCCACCTCAGGCTCCCAAGTAGCTGGGATTACAGGTGCGTACCGCCACAGCTGGCCAGTTTTTGATGTTTTGTAGGGACAAGATCTTGTTCTATCATCCAGGCTGGTCTGAACTCCTGGGCTCAAGCAATCTTCACGCCCCAGCCTCCCAAAGTGCTGTGATTACAGGCATGAGCCACCATATCTGGCCTGCAGTTTTTCTGTGATGTTTACCATGTTCAGGCAGAAGAAACTGATAGTAATTGATGACAGTTATTGCAATGAGAACGAAGGTGACAACATCTCAAACTATTTAACAAGTTAGCATTACCCATATTTTTTCCGATGAAGAAGACATTGCCAAGCAAAGTTATTTCTTTCCCTAACAAACCCATTCAATGATGTGTTAACACTACAACAGGGAGTCAGAGACTGGGTTCTGACCATGGGCCTGATGCTGCTCTATTAGTTAAGAATCAAGTCATTTACTTGGTGGCAAACGAGGCCCTGCCAATCTGACCCAATCGACTTTCTCAGTCTCTTCTTTTATGAGGTCTTCACAGAGTCCATGGTTCTGGTTTCCCTAGACAACTTAACCTTTCCCAGAACACCCCAACTCAAAAAAAGAAAGAAAGAAAAATGTCAAAAAGCTTTATTGAAAGGCTGAGATTTTATAATATGATTATAGAGCCTAGACAGCTTATATTACAACGTTCGTAGCTGTTATTTTTTTCTTAAATTTGGTAAACCCTTTCTCTTCTTTTATACCTGAAAAACTAATATTCGTCCTCCAAGGTTCACATCAAATGAGTGGAATCTTCCCTGGCATTACCAAATTGAATTAATCACTCCTTTGTTTGTAATCACAGTGTTAGTAAAGCAGAAATCAAGTATCAAGTTGATAAATGGCTATTTTTCCCTATTGTTTCAAAATTTAATATTTGCCAAATATCTATTTATTATGTGCCAAGTTTTAGCTTACAAATATTTCCTCTGTGCAGAAAAGAGTTAAGATTGCACACCAGAGACTGCCATCCTTAGAAAAGCCTGATTGCAAGGTTGGCCCTTGGTTAGAGTCTGAGAATTTGTATTTTGGGAGGTTTCCCATCAGTCACGGAAGATGAGTGGCTCACTGTGCCTATACTGTTTATACAAACACTGTGGTTTATACTGCACACCTGTTTTCCTTCTGCAAGTCCGGAATTTTGGTATGTATCAGGGAGAGGGTGCTTATGTGCCCAGCCTCCAGTACAAATCACTGGCATCGGTCGAGTCTAATGAGGTTTCCTGGTAGACAACATTTCACACACGCTGTCACAAATCACTGCTGGAGGAATTAAGCAAGTCCTGTGAGACTCCCCTGGCAGAGGACCCTTGAAGCCTGCCCCTGGTTTCCTCCAGACCTCAGCCCCTGCACCTTTGCTGACGTTACTTTGTATTATTTTAGTGCAACACATCATAGCTACCAGTACAACCATGTGCTGAGTCCTGTGAGTCCTCCTAGCAAATCACTGAACCTGGGAGAAATCTTGGAGACCCCCGACATACCCATGTATTATTTCACCTAGTTTGCACAACCTCCTTAGAACAGAAAACCGAGGATCACAGAAATCAGGTGACCTGGAAAAGGAGACCCAATGATAAGGATGGGATTTGAACAAACATTTTGCTTCCAAGGTTACTGCCTGTAAGTTCCCTGGGGGAAGGAAAGCAGAAATCGAATACTGAAGGTTCGCAATAAATAGTAGCTTTCAAATTAAATAGTCTAATAATAGTTTCAAGTTAATTAAATTCATAAGCCTTGGTTTTTCTAATCTTCAAAATTAAAAATATGGGCCAGTTGCGGTAGCTCACGCCTGGAATCCCAGTACTCTTGGGAGGCCGAGATGGGAGGACTGCTTGCACACAGGAGTTCAAGATTAGCCTGGGCAACATACTGACACTCATCTCTACAAAATAATACAGAAATTATCCAGTTGTGGTGACACACGCATGCAGTCCCAGCTACTCGGGAGACTGAGGCAGAAGAATCACCTGAGCCCAGGAGGTTGAGACTGAAGTGAACCGTGATCTCACCACAGCAGCACTGCAGTCCTACCTGGGCGACAGAGTGAGACGCTGACTCAGAAAAACCCCCAAACCAAAACCAAAACCAACATGAAATTATCGAATATGGTGGGGGGGAGGGTAAGTTCAGCACATCCTACATAGACTCTCCTTGCGAACCGCTTTTCTATATTTTCTCTTTTCAATAGTTCCTTGAGGCCCTTATGTCATACTAAGGTATTGGATATTCTCAATTTGAAGATCTTTACGCAGAAAGCCTTGAATACCTTTTAGTAAAATCTTTAAAGCAGAGTCGTAGTTTATTATGATGTCGGAAAAGCTTTGGGTCGCTGGGTATTTCAGATAGAAAAACCTGGGCAACTTCCAAAGGCCCCTGCAAAATAAGAAGATAAAACAAGAAACATGTTTTTGTTTTCTCTAAAGTCACCAAGACAGAATTTACCCAAATGATTTCTCTTAGCACTGAGATATCTGTGTTTTAGCTTAATGCATATAGGTCTATGCCTATATTAAAATGCTTCAGAGATAGACTGTTTCTTAATTTTGTATCTACTCTTGCCTACTACAGTTAAATTTTCAGTGAATCCTTCAAAGAAACAGAATGGGAGCTCAAGGTTTGATTATTGTGTTAATTGATGCAGTTCGTTTTGTATTTTTTCCATTCTTTAATGTATCCTGGATATAAAAGTTGTCAGAGTTGATTTTGCTAAGACAGCTTCCTGTAGTATTCCTAAACTGTTCCTGACACTATAAGTTAAAGATGATCTTTCCTGGGTAAACCACACCATTCGGAGGTAAAACCTCAAAATCATTTATGCTTTTAGGGGGCAACGGTTGTAAAGTGCTTACTTCAGTTTTGGTAGCGCATTTTTTGGCTTTGTTCCTTTAATCTAAAAAGCGGTTCAGACATATTACAGGAAATCTTACTTGAAGTCTTTTTAGATTTTCCCTTACCACGGAACATTCCTTAAAGTTGGGCCAAGCCCACAATCATCAGGAAGAGAATCTTAATCAACCAACCATAAGGAGACAAGAGGGATGACTTCTAATTTGCATATGACAAAAGAGCAGCATCTTGTGTACATTTGTTATTAAAATTTTCCAGTGATACCTATCACTTATTTAATCCTCACAACTTATGTGAAGGAGATCTGGAGAACATAGCATCAGGGAGAATTCACCATGGTAGAGGGTCACATACCTGTACACAGCTCTGAAAAAGAGTCCTCTTTTTTAAGATCACATTCTTTAAGTACAAGCATTTTAAGGAAAGGCTATTTCAAATGAGTCAATTCCTTCATTAATAGAATATATAAGAACACACTGGCAGGAAAACACAGGCAGTAGAGAAGCCAGGTGTGAAAGCCTTAACAACTGAGATTATACTAAAAACCTTGCTTTTAAATTTGTCTTCATTTATGCTTTCAATGTCTTTTGCAACCATTTCTAACACATGTCCTTTTTACTCAATTTAGCAGTTATTTGTGATCTTTGTAAAATGTAATAATGAAATCACCAATTCTACTATTACTTAAATCACACGGTGAGAGGAAAAGGCACCAACCTGATTAACTGTTGTGCCTACAGATCCCTGGAGAACCATCTGAAGCATTTTGGGGTCGGCTGGATCCTGGTGTGTGGCAAATGCCAACTCCTGTGTCTTCTTCTGCATGTCTTCAATAGCAACTTCAATTGGTGTCAAGATGATCTGAGTAAAGTGGCATCTGTTAGTTCAGTGTACTGATTTAAAACTATTGAATTTGCATTGCATATAAGCAATTAAAATCAGAAAAAATAGAGATCAGTTGTAAACTATGTAGCAATAAAATTCCAAACTTGGATACCTAAATGAAAAAAAAAAATCGACCTTTTAAAGCATAAGCTGAGGGTGAATCAGGAACTTAGAGAAGAAGTCAAAAGTTAATGACTTAAAAATGGGTCAAGTTCTAGTATAAGAGATGGCACATATCTTCTGCTACATCTACATTGTTGTTATTACATGGCTGGAATGCACTTGTTTCACTAACCCTATTTAGGAACTTACCTCCTCTTTGTGAGTGACATTGACCCTTGTTTTAATATAAGGAAAGGCATGCGAAGTAGTCAGAATGGTCTTCCGCTTGAATTGTTCATGAAGTTCCCCATGGGCACGGCCATCCAGAGTGAAGGGTGTACAGTACATGAAGCGGCGAAGATTATAATTTTTGTCAAAATAAGTGATTCTGTCCTTCATCTCATATGTGTCAAAGTACGGCTCCACGTAGGTAATCTGAATATATGCCTAGGAAAGAAAAAAGTCCCTCATTTCTGACTGTTAAGTCATCATTTGGCATTTCTCAGACAAAACTGCATAGAGATCTCAAAGACATATCCATATGCCATTATAGTCTCATCAACCATACCTTGTTAGGATCTAATTTACACTTGTCTACAGGATTGGAGTCCTTGATCACTTCAACCACATCCTCTCCAAACCTTTCTCCATAAAATCCCTAAAAAAAAAAACCCGAAAACCAAAACTTTTACATGAAGTTATTAACAGGATTAAACAACAGAAAAGGCCTTTAAAAAAGACTCCTGAGCAAAATTAGGGGATTTAGTAGGGTCTGTAAAAACCATATCAATAATTACAAAATAATAAATTATTTTGGCTTACACAGATAATACTAGCTTATTAGTTAGCATGGTCTCAGTCCATACTTATGTGACATTATTCCCATCTAAGCACTTTGCATAACATAAAATATGAGAAAACAATTTTTTCCAATAAAGATCAGGATTCCACAAGAGGTACTCAAGAGAAAAAGGAACAGACAGCCAGAAAGCAAAGACAAAAGAAACTCATTATCTTTGATGTATAGGATTTTACTTTGAGTCTGATGTGGCCTGCTTTCTTACAGACCATGGATTATTGAGTGAACATTCATTTTTATGAATAATTGTTTTAAATTCTAGAATTTTCAATAAAAGAGCATTGACCTGTTGAAGTTTTATACAGCTTTAGATTTTGAAAAGGCAACCTTGGATCAATAATGTAGTGACTATTCCAAATTGTACTAGGTAGCAGCATGGACAATGGATGGAGCTATTCAAAAGGAAGAATCAGAATCTTCAAAGGAGAACCCCCACCCCGATCCCAAAGGTAATTTTTATGATTAAGTTTGAGAAGTACAGCCTCAATATTTCCCAAGACTTACGCCTAGCCTCTTGAAAAATAACAAGTCAGTTTGAGCCACTTTAGGAAAGTTGAGCCCAGTAGGTCATCAATGAGAATGAAACATCCAAGAAATTAATATCAGCTGAGAATAAAAATGCCCAGAGCACTGCTTCTCAAACTGTTATATGAATCCAAATCACCTGGGGATCTTGTTAAAATGCAGACTTTGATTCAGAAGGTCTGGGGTGGGGTCTAAGGTTCTGCATTTCAAACAATCTCCCAGGTGATGCTAAAGCTTCTGGTCTATGGACCACACTTAGAGTAACTGAATAGAGAAAGGCTGGAAAGAATAACTTTAACAGAAAAGATGTTAGCCCTATAAATATGAAGATCAATTATTTGCAGTGAAAATTAAGAAGTCATAAAGGTTAAGAGAAACGTTTTAAAGGTGTAATTTCAGGCTTTTAAGTTCTAAAGATATCTTTCTCACTGGGAACCAGTCAAGCCAAAGAGATGATGTGCGTGTCAGAGATATCTGGGGTTCTGGTTTGAGTTCCACCATTCGTGGCTACTTAATCACTTATGTCTTTTTCCACTCAACATGGATAATACTATATATTTCTCCATAAGTCACAGTAATTCTGAAGGATATAGGGGTTTCTAAAATATGTTACTGTTTGTGAGTACGTAAATTAGCACAACCACTATGGAAAACACTATGGGGATTTCTCAAAGAGCTACTACTACATCCAGCAATCCCACTACTGGGTATCTACCCAAAGGAAAAGGAATCATTATTTAAAAAGACAACTGCACTTGTGTGCTTATCACAGCAGTATTCACAATAGCAAAGTCAAGTGTCCATCAATGAATGACTGGATAAAGAAAATGTGATATGTATGTGTGTGTGTACTGGAATACTACTCAGCCATAAAAAACAATGAAATCATGTCTTTTGCAGCAACATAGATGAAACTGGAGGTCAATATCCTAACTGAAATAACAGAAGCAAAAAGTCAAATTCCACATGTTCTCATTTATAAGTAGGAGCTAAACAATGTACACAAATGGATATCAGATTGAAATAAAAAACACTGGAAACTTCAAACGGTGGGAGGGTGGGAGAGGAGTGAGGGATAAAAAATTACCTGCTGGGCACAATGGACACTATTTGGATGTTGGTTACACTAAAAGCCCAGACTTTACCATTATGCGACATATGCATGTAACACAACTGCACCTGAACCTCCTAAAACTATAAAAATAAATGTGTGGCATGCCACTGCACTCCAGCCTGAGTTGACTCCAACTCAAAATAAACAAACAAATAAATAAAAATGAATGTGTGAAAATAGAGTCTCAAAAAACAAAATTACTATTATTTTACCATTGCCATAAAAAACTTGAAGGATTTGAAAGAGAGTTATTGCTAATGATCAAAAATCCTTCTTCTCTAACGGGGGTAGTTTATGTGGCAAGATCTGGTTTATTCAACAATTAGATCTAGATCTGAAAGTCTATCACCAGAGAGAATACAAATTAAAGATGACATATCTTATGAACCACCACAGCATTCACCTCCAATCTGTGAGATATCTCTGCAAGTTTGGTTATTGCAGGCTCCTTGTAAACAAATTCTTGTTCATCCAAATCCCCGAACTTGGTTCCATAAAAACCAACACGAAAATAGGTGCCAAACATCCGCTTACCATCCTAGGTTTAGGAAAATGAAGAAACTTTAATATAAAATCTTTTCAGTTTTCACATTATGCTTAGACTGCTATAGTATAACATTTTCAAAACATTGCCCAAAATTTAAATTTGAAATAATAGTTAATTATTTTTCAAATGCAGGTAAAAACAAAGTAAACAATCTTTTTTTCATTATTTCTAACAGACAGTAGGCAATTAGGTGGCTAAATCACATTTATACATATTTTTCAGTTTGTATCAAGTGACTATATCACATTGGTCTGTTTTAAAAGTCTATATAGTTGAGATAAGTTAACATTTGTTATTGCAAGAAAAGATGCTTGGTGTAATATAATCTCTTAGTTGTGCTGACATTAGTGGATACTGGCTAAAGTTAAATTTAAAAACAACACTAACATATTTTAAAATTAACACGAGCCTTTATATAACCCCTTTCCAACTATTACATGAGACTGTAAGAGTTAGGAGTCAAGTATAGCACCCAGCATAGAGCAGACAATCAGTAAATGTCAAGACCCTCCAGAAGCACTAAAACCAAAAATTTACAATTAGTATCCCTGCGCCAATAAAAAATTTACACGTGGAAGAGTAACTATAAATGGAATAGAAAGGGAAAAATTTATGAATCAAAGACAATAAGAAAAAAGTTCTTGAGATGAGTTGGTTATTCTAAAGTCCCGAGCCCCCACTGCATGCATTTACCACACACTCTTATCAAGCAAAAAGCCCACAAAGGCACTTTAACCTTAACTCTTCCACAGCACATCTGAAGACAAATGCTTTCTTTTTTTTTTTTTTTTTTTTTTTTTTTTATTTTGCGGGTCACAATGTTTCCCACACAGGGGTGGGGTGTGCCCACCCATAACCTGACAATTTTGATCCTTAAACAGCTTCTAACTCCTCAGGTGATCCTTCCCTCTCAGCCTTCCAAGTAGCTAGAACTACAGGCGTGCGCTATCACGCCCGGCTAATTTTTTTGATTTATTGTAGAGATGAAGTCTCGCCAAGTTGCCCAGGCGGGTCTCGAGCCCGCGGGCTCAG
>CAUYQG010132324.1:0-12393 GCA_963574415.1 Tarsius wallacei
TGATGGCCATTCTTACTGGGGTTAGGTGGTATCTCAATGTGGTTTTAATTTGCATTTCTCTGATGATGAGTGAGGCTGAGCACTTTTTCATGTGTCTGTTGGCTGCCCGTATATCTTCTTCTGAGAAGGGAAGAGAGCAGATTTTTAAGTATTCTCACCACAAAAGAAAGTATGTAAAGTAATGCATGTGTTAAATAACTTGATTTAAAAATATATAAATAAATAAAAATAAAAATAAATGATTCAACCTTCCCACAAGGTAGACATATATCAAGACACCATGTCGTACACCTCAGTTACCATTTTTACTTGTCATTTAAAACAAATGTCTAAACCTTCAAAATTGCGTTTTTGTAAAAATGTGCACAAAAAATTAAGAACTCAGCCTATATTCAGGGGGTGCTCACAAAAGATTCATTTCTTCAGCAAACATCACACAATAGAGGGAAGAATTCCAAAATAGCCCTTCTATTGTACTTTGAGGACGTCACCATTGAACGGGAGAGATGCCAAAATGCAAAGCAAGCTTGCCGTGACATGTGGGAGCCGAGCCACTGCTCAGAGGACCAGAGGACTCCTGACCGGCAAATCCTGGGATCCTGACAGCTACCTTGCGGATTTCGTGATAACAGTATTCAATTACGGGAACAGACGGAATGGGGAGTTTGCTCGTCCTCCCTATCCACGACTGCCCTCTTGTGTTGTCATGGTGCCCTTGCAATGCCTCCCACCTCCCAGGGGCGCCCAGAAAGGGAACTGGGAACTCCCACTCCATCAAAAAATTGCCACCGGATCTGCACTGATTTATGAACGTTGGTCTCAAGCCGAGCCATCCTAAGCGACCCCTTTGTCCCTTTGGAGAGACGTGTTGTTCTCTTCAAGGGAGAACGGTGCCCTGTCCTAAAGGGATCACGGAGTGTAGAATGCTAGCATTTGTCACGGGATCCCCTGGGACCCTGAAAGACAAGATACCCAAGGAAAAAGTAGACCTTCCGTTACTCTCATGAAGATGCCAATTCCTGTCCCCAGGCTGCTGCTGGGGGTCGCTTCTTTGTAGAGACTGTCAGTGGAAGAGGAAGCCCATGAGGCTCACAGGTCCGAAGTTTGAATATGATTGAGGCAAAGTCCTGAGAGTTTTGAAAGCTAGATGCACTCATCAAGAGTCAAAAGTCCTGCTGTGTCAAAAGTGGAGCTGTTTTCTGTTTTGCGAGAGGTTCCAGCTTCGCTGCTGGGAAGACCCTCACAAGAGGCCCAGGAAGAAGCCCAGGCTCTGGAGTCCGGCGAAAGCTGTCAGTGTCACAGACAAAGCTACATCTTCGGAGACTTTTGTCCCACCGACAAGAGAAAAATGTAGATTGTTCTCTAAGCACTGGCTGTGGTGTTGTGCGCCCCAAAACGTTTTCTGTAGCACCTGAGGGTTTTATTGAAGCGATACTAACAGGGGTGTTAACAAAAAAGCCCAAAGCTGGAACTCTGCATAAGTCATCTCTCGGTATCCATGGGAAGTTGGTTCCAGGACCCTTGAGATACCAAAATCCAGAGATGCTCGGGTCCCACGGGTGGCCCTGAAGAACTCACAGGTATGAAAAGCAGGCCCTCGGTATCCACGGGTTCCTCAAACATTGTATTTTCGAACTGCGGTTGGTTGAATCAGCGGGTGCTGGGCCTGCAGAAACGAGAGCAGACTGTGGTCTGGCCTCCAAAGTTGCTGCTTCAGGGCCTCACTGAGGAAGCATGACTCAGGATGGAACTCCCTGAGAGCAGGGACTCTGCCTTTCTTGCTTATGGATGTGCCCTTCAGGGCCTTGAACCTTGACAGGCTCACAGGAGACTTTTCAATGTTTGTTGAATGAATATAGGAGGGAAAGGTGCTTCTCATTTCTCCTTACAGACCACTGCTGCCCTAGGACAGAAGTTCCAGGTTTGGGGCTGTCTGAAAGCAGAACCTGAACGTGTTGATTTCTGCGCCTTGCTGAAACAGTTGACAAGGAGGGACGTGGCAGAGGGTGGGCAACGTATGGAGGCTCACGTCACCGTGCATGTGGTGTGCTGAACTGGCAGGCTTTGGAGGATGCATGCTCCTGCAGGGACACACGGGAGCTGAGAACTGTGGTCATTTGGGTGCTGGTTGGCTGTGACCTCAGCTGGCTCCCAAGCCAGTGTGGCCTTCATCACAACCAGGACAACCCGGCATCACCTGCCTCCGTCTCCAAGCCGCGCCGTCTCTGTCCTGCAGTTCTCATCTCTGAGCAAATGTCTTGGAGGCTGTGTCTCTGTCCGTAAGGAAGATGCAGTGACATGAATGATGACCGCCGGCCTCCTGCCTTCCCGATGGTGGCGGTGGAGCGCTAAGGGTGAGAGCCCACCCTCATCACAGAGCTGCCCGCAATCCAGGTCCCCTGCTCTCAGAATCCAGCATATGAGACGAGGTCACTGCCAGCATCCCGCCACCTTCACGTCACCAAGCCACAATCCATCCCCTCAATGTCCTGAAACCTCGCTTGGTCTCTGATGACATCCTCCGCACCCGCCGTGTCACCTCCTCCCCAGGCCAACATGCACACCACTGCCTAGAGACCCCAAGCCCTTCAGCTATGTCTCTCCTTGTCCTGGTCAAGCCTCCTCAGAAAACCAAAAACTGCTGCGATGAATCTTCAGATGCCAAGATGCCACCCATTTCAGATTCTGTACATTTCAGAATTTCTCTTTATCCTGCCATGAATATTTGGAGCAGACTGGCCCACATGTGCAGAAATAACTTGTCTCTCATTCACATCACAGCTTTGCGTTGCTGTTTTAGAAAACAAACGTCTTTCAACGTGCTTGGGTCCTACTCGCCCTTGACTGAACACACCGAGTGCCCAGAAGCTTCTCTTTTGAGGAACTCTCCAGAACATGACCTCCTCGAATACAAGAAGGGACTGCCGGCTGGGCTCGGTGGCTCAGTCTATCATCCCAGCACTTTGGGAGCCCGCGGGTTCGAGACCCGCCCGGGCAACTTGGTGAGACCTCGTCTCTACAATAAATCAAAAAATTAGCCAGGCGTGGTGGCGCGTGCCTGTAGTTGCAGCTACTTGGAAGGCTGAGGTGGAAGGATCGCCGGAGCCCAGCAGGTCGAGGCTGAGGTGGCAGGGAGTGTGACCCTGCACTCCAGCCTGGGCAACAGAGTGAGACTCCAACTCAAAAAAAAAAAAAAAAGAAGGTACCGCCCAGCTGGCAAGGAGTGATGCCACAGCAGTGCCCTCCAGCCGACAAAGCCTGGACCGGTAAGAGATCCTTCTGGAAACCTTTGGACTTGGAACCAGAAACATCCCTTGTTTTCTCCCAGGTGGTCCCATGAGGATGGGACAAGAAGCCTGGAAGAGTGCCCTCACCAGAACCCAGTGACAACACTCTAATACGGGACTCTGAGACTTCAGAGATGTGGGAACTCGATCCCCGTGGCTCATGCAGTCTGTGTTGCTACAGCAACCCAAGTCAGTTAATACCGTGGTGAAGCTGGAAGGGCAAGTTACCAGGGAATGCATTTGTGCCATGCTGAAGAAGGAGGCCAAGGCACTTTGGGAGGCCAAGGCAAGAGGATCACTTGAGCCCAAGAGTTCGAGGCCAGCCTGGGTAATGTAGCAAGACCTCATCTCTACAAATGAAATAAAAGCATAGCTAAGACGAGAGAGAGAGTCCTAAAACCACTCCCGTGCTCCTGTCATTTACACATAGAACATAGAACACCATCAGGACAGTTATTCTTTATTTCTTTTTGTGCCTACTATATGTAAGAATGAATTTTATAATCAGTAAATGGCTTTTAAATAGCAATATAATAAACGCATGGTGTACTTACTAAGGGTTCTATAGAAGTTTTTCTTTCTCAGCATACTTAAATCATCTACAAAAAAAATTATATCCATTCAAAGGCTTGATCTGGAAACCAGTTATCATAAATGTAATTATTTAAGCAAGGCTGCTGTAGCTTTGGGGATGAGATAGGGAATCTTTCAAGACTTGAGAAACAAACGGATGGTCAAAATTACCTCTTGAGAAATGTATCTTTATGTTTTGTTTTGTTTTGTTTTGCCAGTTTTTCTGTCTTTCAATCCCCTGCAGGGATTCTGCTAGTTGCTTTTTGTCCGGAATTTTATTGATCAACACAGACAAAGGTGAGCAAAAGAGACTCTTAGCTCCTCATCCATGACTGACTCCTGGTTTATTCCTTCTATGTTCCAACCAAAGTGGAAAGAAAACTTTTGACATCACTTTCATTGCCATGAGGATAGAATTAAGATGGGAAAATGGCCTGCTGTAAAGGTATGTTTGTGTCACCAAAACAGTCAAGATGGTTCCTCGCATCCTGCCGTCCCAAAGCAGAGCCTGTTTTAGGAAGAAGCTCTGTGGAAAGGGCAGCCAAGCCTGAGTGACCACGGCCTGTTTTGCTGATTGCATTCACTGAGATAAAATGGCTTGGAAAGAAAAACAAGGCCAAACAGGGGTGTCAGCCTTTAGCCATCGGAATAATGCCGCAGAATATTTTTAGCAGCTCCCCGAGGGAAGATGACACCTCCTGCTACAAGGGGTCACCAGGGATTTGGCATGATCTCAGAATTCAAGATGTGGTCCATCTTTCCTTACATTAATGGAACACTTACAACTGGGAATCAAAACTCAAGTCCAGTGTTAAATCCATCCACACACGTATTCCAGCACTAGTCCGCAAAATCTAATATTAGGAGTCAATTTTCCTTCAGCGGACTTCATGTAGGCTTCAAAAATGACCATTTCAGTGGGCACTTCTTAGTTTCCATGCATTCCCATTGTAAATATTTCATCATTTTCCCCTTCAGTATACCTATTATACTATGATAGAAATTTAGAAGATGTCTTGAGTTTTGATTGGCTTTCCTCATTAATTAGAGGAGTCCTTCAAAATGTCCCTAACTTGTAGTAGCTGCTTTTTTTTTTTAAGATGCTGAGCAGCAACTGGGAGACAGATTTCAGGGGATTTAGGGGCTCACAGCAGGCGCACGGCCAGATTCACAGGAACCTGAGAGAAGAGGGGGCTCGCAAGTGGCCAGCCATTTGCTACCAACCCATCTGACAGCGTCGTGATACAGCAATGCTCAAAGGGAATGAAGTCTGTGGGAAACCAGCTGGGGAGGTTATCCCGAGCACTTTCCTTCTGTCTTCACGTAGGAGGGGACAAGGGACTACCAGACACACAGTGGTCTATGGAGCAAGTCAGATCTGGGTCTGAAGTCCAAACGTCACCATTGTGCATTTGATCTCTCTTTGTATTTTCTCAGCTTCTAGCTCTTGCTAATAATAGTAATGATAACTGATGGACGGAATGTCCACATGTAGAGTTTATGTTTGGGACTCCTGCTAAATCAATGTTTATCAGACCATGCTTCAAAATATTATGAAACCGGGAGAGATCGCTCTAGAGCTTGAGTGCAGGGCGTGGCCATTTGTGGTGTCTGTCACTGCAATAGATGAGAGTTGCTTTCTCAAGCTTCCTGTGTTCTATCAACACTAGTCTTCTTTCTGCAATTCGCCCAGCACAGCAATTTCACCTCCCATCCCCTGGGATGCTTTCTTCCTGTTGGCTGACTCCTTTGTTTCTGGTATCGCTGAGCCCTTTTCTAGCTTGCAGCCACTATTTTTCCTAGTAGATGACCCTATTGGCTATAGTTCCCGCTACAGGACATCATCATTGCTTCTGAATTCATTGTGGCCTGTCTCCGATGACAGAATGTAAGCTTCACGAAGGGGCTTGTTGGTCTGTTTCACAATTGTGTCCTCTCAGCGGATGGGTGCCTGACACAAAGTAGACTTTTAATAAGTAAGTGTGAGGTGGACAGATAGATGTATGGATGGACAAATGAGGAAGGGTATGCCAATACCCGCCTGATTTTTTTTTTTTAGATTAGAAAATAGTTTATTTAAAAAGTAAATTAGAGAGAAAGAGGAGACTCACCTCCCCAAGGTAGGGAAGGGAGCAAAAGCCAGGAAACATGGTGACAGCCATAGCTCAAAAAGCACATGGCTACCCCCGAATCTAGCAAGGCAATGATGGCGATGGTTTGGCAATGGCCCTCCTCTGATCTTAATCTACTTTCATCACCTCATGGCTAACACAGGCTCTTAGCTTTCGCCTCACCTAAGTTACTGCATAAGCATCTTAATGAGTCTGTTTCTACCACTGGCTCCTGGGGTCTATTTTAACACAACAGGCAGGCGAAGTCCCTCTTCCATGAGAAATCCCATGATGGCTCCCTGTATCACTCAGACTAACTAGCCTGCAGGGCTCTCACTTGCTCTCCCTCTCCCACTCTGTGGCATCTGCTCTTGCCTTCCCATTCTCTGAGCAGGGCAGGGACCTCGGATGCTAGCTCTAGGCCATTTCCTTCCAGAATGCCATTCCCCATATACACTTGGCCTTGGTATCTGTAGGTTCCGCATCTGTGGACTCAAGCAAGCACAGATGAAAAAATGTGAAAATAAAAACGGTTGCATCAGCATCTGTACTGAACACAGACTTTTTTGTTTTCTTACACACTATTAGGTATCCTAAGTAATCTAGAAGTGACCTAAAGCCTACAGGGGGATGTACATAGGTCATATGTGAATACCGTGCCATTTTCTATTACGGACTTGAGCATCTGAGCACTTTCAAATCTGTGGGGGCCCTGGAGTCAACCCTCCCCCCCCCCCAGATACAAAGGGATAACTTTACCTGACTAGTTCACCTTCTACAGTCTCTAAATCAAATCTGACTGAAGTCAGATTTGAAGTCTAACTTCTGACCACCTACTTAGTACTGCAACCAACCAGCCACACCAGTTCTCCCCTTTGGCCTTTTCTCCACAGTACAGACCCTAACATACAGTACAAACGACTTTTTAATTAACTGTCTTCTCTGCCATCACAACATAAGCCTCACGAGGACAGGCACAAAAACAGTGTATGGTAGTCAGCACTTAGCACCTGTTGACATGAATTACCAATTGTGATGTATATACATAGAAGTCCCAGGTAGTGGTTCACAAGAGGCTGCTCTCCATGATATCAAATAATAATATCAAATAGTATCACAATGATGGTACTTTGTACAAGTTTAACGGCAAAAGTATCATTTTTTTGTTCCTTACGTAAGATTTACAAGACTGACCAAAAGCTGAAATTATTGGTGTAACGAATCCTAAGTGATAAAATCAGAGGCAGTAAGGAGTCCCAAACGGGAAGTTTATAAATGACCAGCTCCGTGCACAGCAACCTCAGCCAGCCAGAGGGGTTGACCAGCCTGTGTACACCAGCACTCTAGTTCTTATTATTCTCACATTCCCTCTATTTGCATTGTGTTCCCCAAGGTTTCTTTAAATATTCCTGCTATGAAAAGCCAATAATGGCCACCATTTATTAAGCACCTAACTTCTGTTTAGGGCAAATGAGAGTTGTGGTCCCAGGAGATGGTATGACAGCTGGGGAACCCAGGGAATCCCACCTTGGCTGCTTCTGGTTAAGAAGCCTCTCTGAATCCATTCTGAGTGTGAACAGATATTGAGTTACTTTGCCATCCTAAGCTGTGGGGTACATCCAATATTTAAGCAAACTCTCTCACAGCTGAAAAAAGAGAAACTGAGACCCCAGGAGCCAAAGAACCTGCTCCACAGCCCCCAGGTTGGAGCACATCTCGGGTGTCCTGGGGGTGGGGGAAGAAAGCAAGACGCTTTCAAGTGCCAAGCTCAAGTGAAGCTGAAGACTATCCACTGTATAACTCTGAGCTGCTGCACGTAAAATTGCACTAAAATAATGTCACAATGATGGTCCTTTATACAAGTTTAACGGCAAAAGCGTCATTTTTTTTTGCTCCTGGTGTAAGATTTACAAGGCTGACCAAAAGCTGCAATTTTCGGTGTAATGAATCCTAACTGATAAAATCAGACAAAGCATGGTAAAGACTGCTTTATTGGTGGCAGTTAGTACAAGTCAATAAATATTGATCCCCAAAGAGCTACTTGTCAGGTTTCTGGTCCATAGAGAGCTGAACAAAAGCGATCCAAGCCACCGCTGGTGCCTGAAGTCAGTCCTGCTTCTTGGGAAACGAAGCCATAGCCAGCTGATAGATGGCATATGCTGTTCCTGAAGTTAAAAACAAGAAAGGAACTTATCAGAAATCTGAAATTTAGTTGTACAGACTTAGCATTCCAGCCCTAAGGTTAAGGGATCAAGACAAGGTTTGCAGGAAGACTATCATAACTGGAAAAAAGTATTTTGATAGGCGCTGGCAAAACCTTAAATTACATTTAATTTCGTTTTAATATTAGTTAATTTTCATACAAAGTGTTAGGCATGGCACAATAATGTATCTGTCAACTTAGTATGTAAAAGTAAAAAAAAATAAGCTTCAAGTCCAAATGTCACTCCCCAGTTGTCCTGATCCATAAATGCCCCTTTTACTTTAATGGTAGTCAGTCCTCGTGGAGAATCTCCTCGGCATGAACTTAGAGTTCAAGTCCCAGCTTGTCTGCATAGAAGCAACACTCTGGGGTAATGCAGCATTAAGACTTCACGCGTGCATGTGTGTGTGCCTTCCTCCAGTTTCCGCTCCTAACTCCCACAGACCTTGTTACAGTCTTCCCTTACAATACTGAGGTGCTTCAGGCCTCGGCAAGCCAAATCCCTCTCCGACCTTCTCCAGTCCTCCTTTCACTCGCCCAGGGTAGAACTCTAATCTGACAGAGCGTCTAAAGACCCTCATTCCAGAGAGGGTCCTGCCCCACACTTTGCAGGAAGGAATGCTGCACAGGGAAGCCAAGGAGAAGCTGAACACTGAGCCTCTCAGTATAAGATCAAACCCTTTTCCCCCTCTAAACCTCATGTGTTTAAAGAGAAAGTAAAGAAGATCATACTCTGTCCAGTCACATTTCCACTGGCTGTGGGTATGCCAGGGTAATGACACGTCCATGAACAAAAGCACAGGCTGGGGGGCTGCTGGATGGCTGGAGGCTTCCGGAGGGTGGAGGCCCAAGGAGGGCATGGAAGGCATGGAGGCGCCGTGCCCCGCCCCCCAGAGCTTGCCCTACGCATCCCTTCAGGTGTATCCTTTGTAGTATACTTTATAAGGCAGGACATGAAAGGAAATAGTTCCCTGCGCCACTCCAGCAAATTAACTGAACCCCAAAGATGGGGCTGGGCACCCCAACCTAAGGTAAGCCAGTGAGAAGTCTGAGGCCCAGATTTACGGCTGGTGGGAAGGCAGCAGTGGTCTTGAGGGACTGAGATCTAAGCCTGTGGGACCTGACACTCTCCAGGCAGACTTTGTCAGAAGTGAATTGGAGGACGTCCAGCTGGTGTCCACCACTTGGTGTGTGGGGAAAGCACCCCCACATTTGGTCACAGAAGTCTACTGTTTTGATGACTGTGGTGCAGGAGCAGAGGAAAAACACAGTTTGAGAGTTTTTCCCAAACAGGTAATTAACATAATCTCATCTTTAAAATGGAGGTGCTAGTTATCGTTATTACTTTTCTATCGACCTTCAAACATGCCAGACACCTTACCCCCAACTGTAAGAAACATGGTGGCTCTATACAGGAGGGCATCAGCCACCCCACCCTTTAGGTGCACTGGAATTCCATTGTCCTCCTGGATAAAGAACAAAAACAAGACATCATTAGATGTGCCACTCGCTTGTTTCCAACTAAGTTTCAAAAAACCAGTCATTCATTACAATATGAAATAACACCTTAAACCCTGGAATTAAATATGTTGAATATCAAAATTAAAAAGACCTACAGTTTTCTTGATTCTTTCTCTACTCCTACTACTTTTAAAATAAGAACTCCAAAACAGGACTAGATAAAAAAATGTGGTACATATACACAATGGAATACTACACAGCCATAAAGAAGGACAATATCATGGACTTTGCAGCAACCTGGATGGACTTAGAGTCTATAATACTGAGTGATCTTTCACAGAAACAAAGAACTGAGTATCACATGTTCTCACTCATAAGCGAACCTCGAACAATTATCATAATATTATAAGAAAAGGATTGGCAGTAGTGGGAAACTGCCAGGGAAGGGGGACATACCTCATCAACAAGGGTACCTGCATAATGAATATTTGTGTAGTTAACACTGAATTATGCTCCACATCTTTACAATAAAAAATTTAGGAAAAAAAACAACAAAATATTGTAAATTTGAATTGTTCAAAACACACAGAAGTGATAAATATAAATAATGCATCAATTAAAAAAAGTACTAGGAAAAAAATATATATGTATTTATATTAGTATGTGTGTTATCCAAGGATTTGCTAAATACATCAAAAAACAAGTATTTACCATTTGTTTATGGTATTTTTTTCTTCATTCTGTTGCTTTAATTCAATATTTTACTATAGAAAAGTTTTTTTAGGGTTATATACTCAGAAACATAGTTCCTCAAATATATTTCTTTTTTCTTAATATTCAGAATGTATTTCCCAACCAAGAGCCAGAATATGTACACTGTTCTGTTCTGTTGCTGTTAACTCTATGATGCATTTGGAATTTGTTGTAATGTATAGGATGAAAATACAGAATCTCAGTTAATTATTCTCTATGTTGAAAGAGAATTCTCCCCAAATATTCATTAAATAGTAATCCATTAAAAAAATAAAATAAGATAGAAACTCCTAAAAGTCAGCATTCTTCTTTCAAAGTTAATTTGAGAGTCAAGGAAGATGGTCTTTCCAAGGAATAAACATGAAAGCTATAAAGCATACACATTGATCTCAACAACTTTAACTTAACTATATGAGAATCAATAATCATCACACTTTAGACTTAGTCACCCAGAACATTTCAACAAGGAGAAGAGATTTTTCATTTACAACTCTAAATTATATCCCCGGCATCTAGTCCAGCACCTGGCATACAATAGATATTTGGGACATCTGTTAAATAAAGTATTTTATTTTTACATAGCATATATGACACAACTTTTTTTTTTTTTTTTTGAGTTGGAGTCTCACTCTGTCACCCAGAATGGAGTGCAGTGGCCGCTCCCGGCCACCGCAGCCTCGACCCGCTGGGCTCAGGCGATCCTTCCGCCTCAGCCTTTCAAGTAGCTGGAACTACAGGCACGCGCTACCACGCCCGGCTGATTTTTGATTTATTGTAGAGATGAGGTCTCGCCAAGTTGCCCAGGCGGGTCTCGGACCCACGGGTTCAGGCAATCCACTCACCTCAGCCTCCCAAGGCGCGGGATTACAGGCTGAGCCACCGAGCCCAGCTGACACAACTTTTCTTTAATCACTTGAAATTTTATTTGGGAAAAACCAGAAATCACAACAAAACAAAAAAACCACTCATAATCTAACCACTTATAAAGGTAAACTGTGCCTCTCCTCTAAGTCTGTTCCCAAGAGGCAACCATGATCAACAATGTGGTGCACATCCCTACTTTTAAATGTGTATATTGTCATGTCTTCTAAATTTGTACACACATTTATCCTCGCTCCATCTTTTGGTAACACAATTATTACAAGCGACAATCTGCAAAATGTTTCAGTACCTGAAACAGCTTTTGTTTCTCTGGAACTTTATTTTCAAAATGCCTGCGAGAGGCAGTGCTGATGGTCCTCTGGGCAACCTGACGAAGAGCCTGAAACGAAAGAACCCTTGCATCAAACAGACTTCGAGCTAAAGAAACCTTCCACACCAACCATTTTCAAGTGTTCCTTTTACAGGAGAAGGAAGCTGAAATTGAAGCACATCTGATTTGTCAGCAGCAAAGCCACGGACCAGCCCCCAAGTCAATCGATTTGTCGTCCACCTTCTGGTCTTCACAGGACATTCTGAGGTCTCCAAATGCCACATTCCAGAGGCAGTCCATACAGATTCTAACCAAAAGATCACGTTCTTTACCCGAACTGAGCCAGGAGCATCTCATAATTCTTGAGGAAAACATACTGACACGCCCATATGACGAAAATAACCATGAGCCCAAACACCCCCAAGCTCAAAGATGTCCCTAATGCCCAACCTTATTATTAGAAATCGACTGCCTAACAGCCAAATACACCAGCTTGAGTCCTGTTGAATTAAAATGCTTTTTTCCGAAGAAATTTATTTTTATTTATTTTTTTGAGAAAGCAGGATTTATTGAGAGGACAGAAAAGCTCCCGGGGGGGGGGGTCAAGAAATTTTTAATAGGGCATAAACCTTTTTTTACAAAGAGGCTCGTATGACACATCTAGCCAAACTCAATAACCAACAGGCACTCCACTTTCTAAAATGAATGACATCGAAAAGCTAAGGAAAACTTCATTAAAAACGACCAAAGAAGAGAAGGGAGCTGGCAGTTCAGGGAAACTGCCAGGGGAGGGAGGGGCACACCCCATCCACA
>CAUYQG010132325.1:0-16418 GCA_963574415.1 Tarsius wallacei
TGGTAGCGCGCGCCTGTAGTTCCAGCTACTTGGAAGGCTGAGGCGGAAGGATCGCCGGAGCCCAGCAGGTCGAGACTGCTGTGGCCGGGAGCGGCCACTGCACTCCATTCTGGGTGACAGAGTTAGACTTCAACTAAAAAAAAAACCAAAAAAAAACAGTGAGTACTAAACACTGGGCACACAAGGACAGGTACAACAGACACCTGGCACTGCTAAAGGAGAAAGGGAGGGAGAATAAGAGTTGAAAAACTATGCATTGGGTACCATGCTCACCACCTGGGAAATTTTATCAGAAGCCCAAACCTCGACATCGTGCAATATACCTATATAACAAATCTTTACAAGTAACCCCTGATTCTAAAATAAAATTAAAAAAAATAAAATGAAACCAGGGAATCTGACTTTAGAACCAAACTAGCTTTATAACAGTCCTCACCATGCTTTAGGAAAGCAATGTCTTTCTACTGTTGCTACCTCTCCCTTCCCGAACTATGAACAGACAAAAAGGAAGCATCTCCCACGCTTAATATGGTCCCGCATGTAGCCTGCAAATCTCTGACGTCATCTTAACGGCTGTCACACTTGTCCTGTTCATACTGACCCTCTGCCTGGATCTCACTCATTTGGTGATTTATAGACCATGTCAGCGTAATTTATGTCTTAATGCTCCTAGCCAAGGACCATCAAACATCTTCTAACACCTCTGATGTCCTTCAGAGGGAAAGATGTAGAACTCAAATGATAGCAGTTTTTGTGACCTTCAGTGAAAGAAAACATATATCGGGCAAAGAACCAAAAGATCTGGGCCCTCCAGATCTGCAACTTATAACCTGTGTGACTTTGGATATATTGGTTCCCTCCTCTGACCTCTATATCACAATAGCTATGACATTTGGCTTTTGACTTGTTTACAGATTTGTCTCTTTCTCTGGGTTATGAACCTCTACAATAATTATTTATTCCATATAGATAATTGTGTTTGTTTATAAAAATTTAAATACTTAGAGCCTAGATAAGTATGTAGCCAATAATTGATAGCCTACAAATATCTGATGAATGAATACACTAACAAATGGAGTTAAATTAAACTCTTTTAAGATATTTGCATGAAGGTTCTTACTAGAGTCTGAAGTTGCTTGTAAACCTGAATATACTGAGGTGTCAAAAGAAAGTATACACATTTTAAGAGCTGTTCGCCATAATCAGAAATGTCTGGATGCTGATGATAACCACTTTGAGCACGCCTTGTAATTGCAGAAGTCAAATGTGACTTGTATTCACCTTATTGAGTATTACAATTTTAACACAGCTTTTTCCTTTCTTAAAATGTGTGTACATTTTTGGGGCAATCTCTGTATTTATAGTTAGTCCTGAGAAATAGGCTCAGAATATCCTCTTTAAGGAAGAACAGAGTGAAAATATGAATGTGATTACATATTTTAGAATAAGTGGAATTATGTCATGAAGTAAAGGCAGATCCCATAAGTTGAAATAAGCTTAAAACAAAAGGGTATTTCAAAAGTAAATTCAATATTTTTCCTGGGAAAGGGTACTCCAGAAGGGAAGTAAGTATACTTTTATTTTGCATTCCTTTGACTTTTAAGACATATTTCAAAATTTTTAATCTAAAATATTAAACTTCTGGAGTTTATCTGCTTTATTTACCCAATGTTTAGTTAAGGACATAGTGGCTCACAAATAAGAAGAGATGCTTAAAAGATCAAACATCTAATCAATCTTAAATCTTCTGACTCCTTTCTACCACATAATTTTTTTCTAGGATTTTTCCCCAAACAGTGCAACTGTTTTTTAGTAAAATATTTTACTGGACGTCAGTGTGTAAACTGAAATAATGAAATTGTTATTATTGAAGCAGGTCTTGGAGGTTTGGTACTGAAGCACATATTCTAAAGCATGAGATCTATAAATCCTAGTTTGAAGTCTATTGAACTATGTTATGCTAGTATTCATAATATTTTCAAGGTAAATTAAAAATGCAAATCAGTTAAGAAAACTCTTGTGTAATCATTAGATGAATGAATTCTTGCAGAAGAGAAACTGAATGATGTTCTTAGTCTAAAGCTCACCTTTAAGGACACAGAGGCACAGAATGTCTCCCTTTCCCCCAAGCTTTCCAGCAGCATGTCCTTGGTCCCTGCATAAACTGTCAGAGCAGACAATTGCCTGGATGGATGATGGATGACAGTTTTTAGATTTTAACTTACCCTCAGCGGTCTTTGGCATGATGTATAAAATGTTGTTTTTTGGTTTATGTCTCAGTCTTTTCTTGCTTGCTTATGTAAAGGATGGCATATCCCACTTGGGGATTATTATTGTTCAGAGATGCCACATACTTGGCCTTCCCAGTCTTGTCACCAGAATGGTGATGGAAAAACTGTGCTGTGTCCAGACCCACTGTCCTTTAGTGGTACTCAAGAAGGAGACCAAGTGAGCCAGTCTTCAATGTAGACAGCCTCTCCCACAATGATACTTGTTTGGCCTTGTTTCAATATTTCCAGTTATAGAACAGGATAAAAAAAAGTCATTTTATTCTTGTATAATTATTTTATTCTTACTTTTATTCAAGAATAATTTTTCAAATGATTTTTCTCACCATCTTACCAGACCTGCTAACACCACTTTAATAAGCCCTTTTTGAACTCAGAATAAAGTCTAAATTTCCTTCATGGACTTCAAGGCCTTGCAGATTTTCTCCCTGCCCATACCTCTAGCATCTTTCTCAGCCACACCTCTAGTTGAACCTATTCCCAAATCACTCACAGTTTTCTTTCCTACCTTTAAGAAACTGACTCCCCTTTTCTCTAAGCCTGAATGTGTGCTGTTTTCACTATTTGAAAACTTGAATTTCTTGTCTCTACCTTCCTCTCTCCTGTAGTCTTAGATTCAACTTCCCCTCCCTAGGGAGCTTTTTCCTGACTCCAGTAGAGTATGTTGGGGTCCCCTTTTTTGTATCCTTCCAACTGGATTTCTTAGTACACTAATGGGAGTGGATTTCTTTATTATTTTTCTTATTAGACTGTAGTTTCATAAGGACAGAAAATATGCTAGTCTTGCTCACAGTGATATCCTCATAGTACCTTTCTCCTACCTAGGAACCCCGTAAAGGAAAAGGAAGTATATTTTGTAGAGTGACTTGATCAGTTATTGAGAATAAAGTCTAAGTTAAGTTGAGACAGGGATATTTAGGGTCAAGACCAGAAAGAAGCACCTGGGTGGTAACTTCAGACCATGATCAGAAAAGCTAGGTGTTGATAGCAGTCAGTTGAAGACATCATGTCAAAAGGAGATGTCATCAACAATTCAGGCCAGGAAGTAACAAAGGAAAATGGGACCTCAAGCTAAAGGAGCCAAGTTAGACAATGCAATTTTAACAGCCTCACCTAATATCTGGTTAATTCTAGGACACAGCAGCTCTGTTACCTGGAATTGCATTTATTGGTTCACATAGGGTGTTTCCTAAGGATGCTTAAAGGCCCCTCCTAATACCTGATAATAAATTGTAAGACCTTTGGTCAGGGACTGTGTGGTAAAAAGAAAAAGGCTGTATTGGTATAATCCGATTGACCTCATCAATTGACTTAACTCTGACCTTATGTGGTCCACCTTTCTAAATTTTATGGCTTGATAGTGAATGTATGCAACGTACTAGTCCTGACTTCTAGTAGGGGTTTCCCTTCTCTTGTCTTCCTATCAGGTATATATACCTTTATATCACTTTGAGATATCTTTCCATGAAATGAAATTTTTAGGGAAATACTCTGATTAATTTTTACCTTCATATATCTAGAATAAACTGAGGATTTTGTTTAGTGATGATATTTTACATATTTCACATATTAAGTTCCTTTTAGTCTTTAGACTCAATACTTTTATAATTCTGAACCCGATGGTTTCCTTTCCCAGAGTAAGTTTATCAAATGACTGGTTTCTTTAGTATTGTATCTGCAAAACTCTTAGTAGCTATTAATCCAAAACTTTTTCCTTTTCATTTTAAAAACTCATGTTTCTCCAAGGAAAATTCAATCCACTTAATCCTCATTGATTAGCATTTAAAGCTGCAAGATGATGTTTTGTGAGAACTCCGGGTGTCTAACCAGCAGTTTGATCAATTTGTTATGCTTCTTGTCATGCTAATCTTATTTTGCACCTGGAAGCCATGTTTCCCTGAAGTCTTCTAACTTCATTTAAAACCAATGTCATCCCTAATTTGACAATAAAGAAACTGAGGCATGAGCTATTTACTGTCCTATTTTATTCCATGTTTTCACAACTCTATGAAATTTAGTTGTGTAGAAATTCCTATACAACTAAATTTCATCATTTTATTTTAAAAGAAAAAGTGTCTTGTTTTTCTTTATATTTTGCATATATTTGTGTGACCTTGAAACACTCATTTTAGTTTCACGGTCTCTAAGCCTTAGTCCTCTTTCTTTCCTGTAAAATAGGAAAAATAATACCTACCTGAAAGGTTTTCTATAAGAAATGTTTTTAAATGATTCATAAGAAAGACCCAATGTAGAGCCAGGAATATAATAAGTGTTCAGCAAATATAACCTGCATGTGAGAATAAAGACAGAGGTATAAAAGTGGTGAAGACATTCTGAAAAATTTCTAAGACAGCTATCTCAAGGTCTGTTACAAATTCCATCAAAAGTATTTGGAATGTCATATAATTTTTAAATTGTAGAGTCTTATGACTATTCTCAGACCAATTGAATCAAGTTCCTGACAGTGGGACACAGGAATCAGTGTGTTAACATGTTCTCCTATATGATGCTTACACACTTGAAAGTCCAATGTTTTTGTCATGAATTTTAAAAGTCCAGAAAGGTTCTAAAGCAGAGAGAGTTAATTGAATAGCTAGGAAACTATAAAGGAGCTGGAATTGACTAGGTGGTTGTGTATTGAGTTTTAAAAAAACAGAGAATACAGCCTGAATTTTTTGCCAATATTAACTTTAAGAATTAGTCCCATGAAATTGGAGATATTTAATGTGGTAGACACTTCTGAATAAATAGGTGTCAGAAGTTGCTTGGATCCCTGCTCCCAAATATATACCCCTAACTTCACTGCCTTTCTTTCACAAAGACTTAAGGAAAAAACAATACTACAGGAACACAAGAATATGAGAATAAAATAACATTTGTATTTCTAGGTAGTTTACTTTTGTCACGTGTAAATTCAACTAGGTAGCTAATAGCTTTTCTATTTTGCTACCAAGAAACTTTGAAAATCAAAAAATTCATGGCACAAAATTACCAGATGCCTGGTTTACTAAAGTCTTTATGTTTATCCTCATTTGTTGCTCATTCAGTTATAAATATTATATTGCAATGTTTTCTATGCCATTGATTGTAACTCTAAGGGTTTTAAATAATAATTATCTATAGATGAAGAATAAATGATTAAATCCCCACCAGGTTCCCTAGTTTATAAAATTTAATTTCTACTTAGTGATTAGTCTTGCTAAAGTACATAATTCCCAAATCTCAACTTAGATTGCTATAAGGACATATGAATGGCTCATGTAACTTATAGACAGAATTGCAAAAGTACTAAAACAATGATTCCAAACATACCTATACATTCGAATCATTCAGAGAGATTGAAAAATACTCATGTCTATGTCTTATCACCAGATTTTTTATTTCATTAGTATATAGTGTGATCTGGGCTTTAGAATTTTAGAAGATATCTGGATAAACATTTAAAAACCACCAAATTAGAAACAGAACCTGGAAAGGTTTCAGGACTATTTCTCCTCATTTCATCACTGGATTTCTGCTCAAATTTTTCTACCTAGATAGACAACGTTTTAGGTCCTCGGCTGAAATGTTGAAAAACATAGCCAAATCCCAGCTCCAAACTTTTCATATTGGGAAAAACAATCACAAAAAACTCCCTATCCTAATTCCAAATCCTAATGAAAAAAGATTGTCCCAATATGAAGCTAATTGTTATTCTATAGAAAAATACATGCTGAGATTATGAGCACGGTAACTGTACAAGCTTGGAAACTAGTTACCCAGGCCCATGGATGGAGAAGTGGCTTGTTTCACAAGAAGGTAGGGTTACTGTGAGCAGGGAAGGCCGAATGAAATGCATACATTTTTATACAGAGGCCCTACTAAGGCCAACAAAATCATGCTGTGGTTGACTAGTATCCTTATTCTCTAAGTATGAACTCCCCATCTATCTACTGGAATATCTATAGATTAGAGTCACTATTGATGAGAATTGAAATCACAATAACAGGCATTTACTCAGTACTTATTAAGGACTATCAATGCACTGACATTGTAAGTAGCCATTGCTTTAAAATTTCTCAAGACTCCTTCGAAGTAACACTAGTATTTTCATTCTATGGATGATAAACCTGAGTCATGAATAGGTTAATACCTTACCCAAAGGCACTCAAACTAAAAAAATGGTGGTGCCAAGTTTTGAAAGAGGTCTGCTGATACTGGAGCAGCAGTTGTTTACTCTTACAGTGCTGTGGAAACAAATGTTCTCTCCTCAGAGATAGCCCCAGGAAAACCCAACCACATACTAATTGTGATGAGCTCCCCTAGTAATCACAGTCTGAAATGCTTATGAGAACTCAGACCAAAGGTTCCACAACAGCATGTTGGACCAGCTTGTTCAAGCAGCCTCTTAGAGTCAACTGCCTTACTCAGTTTGAAACATCCAAGAGAGAAGAGATTAGAGGCACAATATATTAGGGGCTTGATATATTTGAAAGCAACCAAGTCAATTACCACTTCCATTTCCTACACTACTTCTTTTATCATCATTTTATAGAACAAAGGCTCAGAGACTCAGTGAGGGCAGGTCATGAACCACAGTCATGAAGTAAGTGATTAGAAGATTCTTAAATGTGTTCAAAGAGTCACCATGAGACAAAGGCAGTTCTAGTTGATAAATTACTTTGAGTGCAGCTTTGGCAGTGAGCTATAAAGGTATTTATTTGTCTGAAAATCCTCACAAGCAAGTTTGGTCCCCTAAATATTTGTGGAAGCAAATCCCAAAACAGTAGCTAATTCCCATCCCTGCAGGAGTTCACACTCAGGTCTCGGGGATCTTTCTCTATTTGCTTGTTCAGTTGATGTACTTTATTTAGCTGTCTTGTGCAATGTTTGGTAATTAAATGCTAATTCATTGGTGTACTCCTTCATTTACTTTATAGTTGTTTCCTTGTAAATATTTTTATTACTTTCGTTGATAATTAAAATTTATCAAGCAGTTTCCAAAAACATTTCTTCATTAAAAATAAACAAGAAATAACAACAATTACCACTGTAGGATACAGAGTTGTTCACATCTCTCTCTGCTTACTTCATCATGCTTCTAAGATTTATTGGAAGGCTTCCTCATGTCTCCATCATATCAGCACCGTATTTCTATTTATTGTTTGAAAGTCTATCGTATGTTTATGAGGTCATCTTGAGGTAGTCTCCTCAATTCCCCTGCTTCTGAGCAGAAGAGGATATCATGTACCTTCCAGTAAGGAAGTATTACTATGTCTCGCTACCCTTTGATTAAAGGACTCTTCTTGCTGTTTAATGAGAAGTGTTTAAAAAGCATAACTTAAAAAAAATATTCCTTAGTAATTAGTGCCATGTGAGTAATACTTGTACTGGTCACCTAAGTATAATATCAGGCAACATGTGACTTTCTCATCTTCTGAAGATTACTAAAGGGTTAAAAAAGTGACTATTAAAAATTGCATGGCTTCATTTGCATAGATTGTTTACTATAAGCTACAGTTATATTTGCTCCCAGATAGTTTAAGATTTGTTCATGTATATCTACAATTAGAATATAAAAACAACCTAATTTTCTTTCTAAACCATTAAACCTCAATTTGCATATGAACTGTACTGATAAAGACTGCCTACATCCTTATGTCTATATAAGACTTATCTGTCAGGTTTATATTGAGTCATCATGCCTTAATGACTACTGGTACTTATAAAACAATCTCATTTTGTCTTTACTTCCTATAGTAGAAAGTGCTAGTTTTCCATCAAAATTTATTCACCTCTTTTTTACAACAATAGTGTTCAACCAAGTTAGGATCATGACAACTATCAGTCTGTTTTCCTTTACTATAACAGAATTCCACTGACTAGATCATTTTAAACATTGAAAGTTCATTTGACTCATAGTTCTGAAACTGGGAAGTCTAAAAACATGGTGCCAATATCTGGTCAGGACCTTTGTGCTGCATTCTGCCATAGTGAAAAAACAAATAAGCATGCAAGACAGGAGAGAAAAAGTGGGATTTGAATATGTCCTTTTATCAAAAGTCTACTCCTGTGCTGACTACTATTCCACTCTCATGTTAATAGCATTAATCCATTAAGTAGGGCAGAGCCCTCATGATCTAATCACCTCTCAGAGTCCCACCTCTTAATACTGTTACAATGGGGATTAAATTTCAATATAAATTTTAGAGGGGTCATTCAAGCCATGACAACTGCCAACTATGGATTTCATTTTCAAGAGT
Organism: Tarsius wallacei; assembly: GCA_963574415.1. NCBI lineage: Eukaryota > Metazoa > Chordata > Mammalia > Primates > Tarsiidae > Tarsius > Tarsius wallacei. The sequence goes on from CAUYQG010132325.1 coordinate 8,531, forward strand.
CTTATAGCTGGGAGTTGCCATGAAAATGAAACAATTTCCAACTGACTTTAGGTAGAAGTTATGTGTATGACTTCTGCTTCACTTGAATTAAGTGAAAATAGTTCATCTTGACTGAAATCTTCTCTTTCCTGCCATGTGGGACATGGAGAAGCCTGTGACCCAACTCCAAATGGACAGACAAGAACAACAATAATGAAAGAGCAAGAAGATATAAGAAACCTGGATCCTTGTATGACTTTGAGGAACAGAGCCATTCTCAACCTGAAATGCTACCTGATGACATTAGATCTGAGAGAAATAAACTTCCATGTTCTTGATAACTTTTTATTTTGGGGTCTCTTTCTCACAGCAGCCAAACATTTACCCTTAATTGTGTACTTATTTACACCTGGTAAAAACAGATTTTAACCAATTTAACTAAACTAATTCTCACAAATGATGAAAGACTTTTTTTATTTACCTTTTTTTAAAAAAATAAAGATTAGAAAAATAAAGTTGATAGATATTATTTAATTTGCATGCTGGCAGGTGGTGGTAAATCTGGAACTTATAGTATCTGACACCAAGCCCAAAGGTCTTGCTCAAATACTATATATAATCTCTGCTCTGTATAAGGAGCAGGGTACAATGAGATTTGCAAAGTAAAATCAGAGTTTTCAGTATCAAAGGAGATATTGAAATTACATTAATATATCATCATAGTGGTATTGAGTAGTATATGAGACAATTGTAAGAAATGTAGATATAAAATTTCATGAGATTTCAAAGGTAGAACAGCCTACTTAAAAAAAAAAAACCTTTTTCTTTTAAAGTTAATTGGGAACATTCAGGTAAAACTTTACAGAGAAGATGGACTTTGAACCAAGTCTCAAATGATGAGTATTTACAATGGGATATGGAAAACATACCAAGCAGAGGAAAACTAAAAACAAAGGCAATAAGGCAATCCAATAAATGCAAATGTGTCCATGTTGGGAGGTAGCCATGTGTCACTGATGTACATGGGCTTTGTTGACAGATTCAATGCTAAATCCTTCCCCTGTGGGATCCTAGCCAAGTGACTGGGTACAGTGTCTAACTTCCTTCAGAGTCTTCATTACTTCTTTTTTGAAATCAGAACAAGAAAGTCCAACTAGACCAAAAGCCTATTATAATATGCCTTCTAAACATTGTTACTCAATTAGCATGGCTAAGCTATTTGAAGGCCTTTTTTTTTTTTTCCTTCAAAATCTGACATGAATGCCTGATTGACCATATGTTGATTTAAGATTTTCTATAAGAATAACATATGGACAGGATTCACTTGATACAGGAAAGGATTTTAAATTTTTTTTTCTTGATTAAAAACATGAATATTGGCTGGACTTGGTGACTCAGTCTGTGATTCCAGCACTTTAGGAGGTGGAGGTGGAGGCTAGTGGATTGCCCAAGCCCTCGGGTTCGAGACCAGGCTGGGGAACTTGGCGGGACCTCGTCTCTACAACAACTGAAAAATTAGTTGGGCGTGGTAGTGCATGACTGTAGCTCTGACTGCTTGGACGACTGAGGCAAAAGGATCCCTGGAGCCCAGCAAGTTGATGCTGGAGTGACTGTGAGCATGCCACTGCACTCCAGCCTGGGCAATGGAGTGGGACTCCAAATAAAAAACAAACAAAAAACATGAATATTAATAAATAAGTACATAAGATGATAAACCAAGCTCAGCATCTAATATCATAACTTTTATTTTTGCATTTAAATATGTAAGCCCAACGTTTTTTGCTTAATCTCTTCACATCTTTGTAGAATCTCTGCTTGCATTATTATTATTATTATTATTAGTTGTTGTTGTTTGACTAAACCCCTGAAAATATTTTCCCCATCACCGTACTTTGCATAACACACCAAAGTTTAAAAATATTATGTATTTTTCTTTTCGAGGTGGGTTTGAAGAGGATTCAGCATTACTCTACATTTGCATAGCATGTCATGACCATTGTTTTTTCCAGCTGCCATTTTCTTTTGCATTACTGTTGAAATTCTTTTTAGAGGAGCAATAACCTAGGTAATGTCTTTGCTTTCTGTGACACATATAGCCAGGAGCAATGTCATACAGTGGTGAGTTTGTGGTGGATCTGATACCAGATGGCCCAGGTGCTTAAGCAGTCAGAGAAGGGGACGTGAGATCGTTTGCAATTAACTGTTATTTCTTGTGTTTGTCTATGTCATTTCTAGCATCTCTGCAGTACTTCTAGGAAATGTATCCTTCCCACTCACTGGACTGAAAAAACTTGAGGAGATTATTTTATTTTAGTTTGTTTGCTTTCCAGAATTTTTTCTCCCATTATGGCTTTTAAATGAGTCAATGAAACAATGATGTCTAAATGCAATGTACTTGTACCTCTTGAACTCTTCTTGGAAAAATTTATTAATGGTAGTTCTTAAAATTTTTAATGTATGGATTTTATTGAGAAAAAATAAAGCACTTTCTTACAACACAGTGTAAACCATTTAATGATAGCCATTGATCCCCTTCCCTAAAAAAACTTAACCTTGGTTGTAGCATTTGGCTGCTGCCAGCTATCTATGCAACCTCAGTGAAACTTCTCACTTTCTTTCTTTAAACCAGATTGTGTTTACTGGCAAATGAAGAAATGGAAGTAAATGATTACTAAGGCTTGTTTTAGTACTATTATTCTATAAAGCAAGACAACATAAACTATAAATTCACAGAACTGGGCAGGTGGCAAATAAATATTCTATAGATAGGAGAAGCTTAGAAAATGGAAATGACACGCACGTTAGACTAGACCCTCGGAATTCAAGCCTTTCTCTTCTTGCAGTGATGTCTTTGTCTTGTGTTTGGGAAAGCCATACTTGGATCTTTCTACAGTCTTTAGCCTGGTGTCCAAAGAATTTTACAATGCTTGTCTCTCCCATTCTATTTCCTGCATTGTCTTTCACCACTATTGTCCCAAATGCTTACATTCATGCCCCATCAGAATAGCATTGTCATGTCTCCTTTCTGTTTTGTACTCTGCTGTCCCCAAGACCTTGTCAATGCCATTTATTTTGACTGTACTATATTATCAAACACCAAAGGTGAACATTTTATTCACTTTCTATTTCCTCTGATACTTGCAGATTTCTCACGCTCATTGTTTTTTCTGTGTAGTATGATCATCAGAGAAGGCATGACTTGAGCAGGAAAGCTGGGGTCAAATGTTTAACAATAGAAAAATCTTGTTCCAGATGGCAACAGGGTAGTTTGGTCCATGAGACCCTCCCCAAAAGAGAACACCCATAAAGACTCACTTTCCCCTGGGGGCTGCAACTCTCATCATTGCCAGCCTGCTCTTCACATGCTGCTTGGCCACCACCTCAGCCACAGTCACCGCTGCCACTGCCACCACCGCCATCATCACCCTGCTCCTGCCTGAGGCAACCCATGACTCCCAGACCGATGAAGCACGGCAGTAAGCACCACACTACTGAAACCGCTGTGGCTGCTGCCACTGCCATGCCCCACCCCTCACCCATGCACCGCTGAGTCAGGCTCATGGCGCTCCTCCCATGCACAGCTGAAGAGGCAGCTGCCACCACTGCCACCGTTGCCTGTTCCCTCCCACCCTGGGTGGCAGCCTGACTTCTTCCAAGCCCTGCCCAACTAGCCCAGTGCTACACTGGACTGCATTGCCCAGCAGTCTCAGGCTGCAGTGGAAAAAGAGATCAGCTGGTGCTGTGAGACCAGCTCTACCCAGCTCACCCAACTCCCAGCTTGAGATCCAAGGTAACAAAACCAAAATGGGAGGGACAGAAGCCCCTCCCCCATGCTACATAGACACAGGCCAGATCTGAGTGACAGATTTGGCAGGCAGCCCATATCTGAACCACCCTCCACAGCAGGACAGGGGCAACTGACCCTAACTGTGAGCAACACTACCAGCCTGCAATGAGAGCTAGAAATCAGAGCTGAAAGGACATTGGACTTAAAGGAAAAGTCTCAGGGTGTGCTTAGTTCCTGTGTTTTAACTTTTTAAAAAAATTCTTTGTCTGTTTGTCTTACCCATCTCTTTTTTCCATTTTTCTCTCTCTTCTTACTGTTATCAATAATGTTTTCATGCTTGTTTTGGTTCTGTTAGTTTACTGACTTTATTCTATTCTATTTTTTTTTCTCTTTAGATCTCATGTGTGTATAGGGGAATAGTATACCAATAAGGAGGCTGGTTAGCTTGTATGTCTGTATGTTTGTATGTTTGAGTTTTTTCATATGCTTGTTTGTTTGTTGTTGTTGTTTTTACTCGTATCTGTCTGTCTGTCCCTTTTCATTTGTTAGTAAGTATGTTTGTCTGTTTTCCCTTTTACTCTTCTGTCTCTCCACCTCCCTCTTCCCCCCACTCCCTGATCCATTCTTTTCCCTTTTCTCACCTCATTTTGCTTTCAGGGAGTAAACCTATAAACCCACTGCATGGTCAGATTGTGAAGCAGTGGGAAGTGGCTTCCAGATTATCCATATACCTGTCGGTGGATACTGAGATCTGCAGATAGATTTTGAATCACAGCTACCCACTGAATTAAATCTCAAATCTGCAAGAAAGATCGACCCCCCCAACCTGCAGTCCACCTCCAGAATAAGACAAAGCAAGAAGATATACATAAGGAAGAATAGGAGATAGAACAAACAGAAGTTAAAGCAACCCCTCCAACCCTGAACAACAGAATTAAAGAAGACAGATAGGAAAAAAAGAAAAAAGTGGGGAGGAAAGTCTACACACATGAAGAAAAACCAAAAGAAGAATATAGATCTCACACAGACCCCTGGGAGGTCAGACACTGAGAAAACAGACTTCGGAACACAAACAATGATGAGCCCCAGAATGACTGGTCATATACGATAAACCCAGACATTAAAACATTAATAGAGAGAATAAAAAGAATCGAGGAGGGACAAGAGTAAAATAGGAAGGAGTTGATAACTGAAATAACAAACAAACCAACAAACATAAAAAAAAACTAAAACATACAATCATACAGACATAGAAGCTAACCATGCTCCTTATTGGTGTACTATTCCCTATATAAACATGAGGTCTAAAGAGAAAAAAAAATAGAATAGAATAAAGTCAGTAAACTCACAGAACCAAAGCAAGTATGAAAACGTTATTGATAACAGCAAGAATAGAGAGAAAATGGAAAAAAAAGATGGGTAAGACAAACAGACAAAGAATAAAAAAAATTAAAACAAGGGAATCAAGCACACTCTGAGACTTTTCCTTTAAGTCCAATGTACTTTCAGCTCAGATTTCTAGCTCTCATTGCAGATTGGTGGAGTTGCTCACAGTTAGGGTTAGTTGCCCCTGGCTTGCTGTGGAGGGTGGATCAGATCTGGGCTGCCTGCTAAATCTGCCACTCAGATCTGGCCTGTGACTAGCTAGCATAGAGGAATGGCTTCTGTCCCTCCCATTTTGATGTTGTTACCTTGGATCCCAAGCTAGGGACTGGGCAGAGCTGAGTGGAGCTGGTCTCACGACTCCAGCTGATCTCTTTTTCCACTGCAGCCCAGCTGAGCTGGGGATGGTAGAATGCAAGACAGCTGGGCAATGCAGGCTAGCATAGCACTGGGCTATTTGAGGCAGGCCTGGTGGAGCGGTGCAGCAGGTGGGGGAGCCTGGAACTCCATGGGGGCCGGAGCTGAGGGCCGCCCAGTGTGAGAGGGAGCGGGTAACAGTGGCAGCCGTGACAGCCACTGCTTCAGCAGTGCGGTGCGTGGGAAGAGCTCCACAAGCCAGGAACCAGATGGGGGGTGGGGCAAGCAGTGGCAGCAGTGGCTTCAATAGTGTAGTGCTTTAGTGAGGGGCTTCACGGGTCCAGTCATGGGTCACCTCAGGTGGGAGTGGCGGTGACAGCAGAGGTAGCAGTGGCGGTGGCTGCAGCTGAGGCAGTGGAGGTGGCAGTGGCTGAGGTGGCAGCGGCCGTTGCTGAGGAAGTGGCCAAGCAATATGTGAAGAGTAGGTGGCAGCAGTGAGAGTTGCAGCCCCTGGAGGAGAGCGAGAGTCTTTATGGGTGTTCTCTTTCACTGAGGGTCTCACAGACCAAACTGCCCCATCGCCATCTCGCCGGAAGTTCAGAAAAAACTTTTGATAAAATCCAGCATCCCTTCTTGATAAAAACCCATGAATACCTAAGTATAGAGGGAACATACCTTAAAATAGTAAGGGCCATCTATGATAAACCCACAGCCAACATATTGCTAAACAGTCAAAAATTAAAAGCATTTCTCCTGATAACCAGAACAGACAAGGCTGCCCACTCGTATCCCTCCTGTTCAACATAGAGGTGGAAGTTCTAGCTACAGAAATAAGACAAGAGAAGGAAAAAGAGGAAGTTAAGTAATCCCTATTTGCTGACAATATGATCCTATCCTTTGAAAACCCAAGATAATCTGTTAGAAAACCTTACACTGATAAAAGACTTTGGCAAAGTCTCAGGATACAAAATAAGCAGCAAAAGACAGTCACATTCTTATACAGCAACAACAAACAGGCAGAGAACCAAATATGAAGCACAATCCCATTCACAATAGACACACACACACACACACACAAGCTCAGCATCTTCCTAACCAGAGAGGTAAAAGACATTTACAATGAAAACTGTAAAACATTGCTCAAAGAAATCAAAGAGAATACAAACAAATGGAAAAACATTACACTCATGAATTGGTAGAATCAACATTGTTTGTTAAGATGTGCATTTTACCCAAAGGTAGTCAGATTCAATGCAATACCCATTAAATAATCAACATCATTCTTTTCAGACCTGGAAATGACAATACAAAAATTGATATGGAGACATAAAAGACCACAAATAGTCAAAACAATCCTTAGCGAAAGAATCAAAGTGGGAGGTATCACAAGTCCAGAATTTAAACCTAACTATAAAGCTATAGTAATCAAAACAGCCTGGTATTGATACAAGAACCAGCACAGAGAACAATGGACTATGATAGACATTCCGGAAGCAAAACCTGAATTTCTCAACCAACTAATCTTTGACAAAGCCTCCATCAACAACCACTGGGGCGAGGAGACATCTGTTTAGTAAATAGTGCCAGGAAAACTGGCTGACCACATGCAGAAGATTGAAACAGGACCCCTACCTATGACCATATACAAAAATCAAGTCTGAGGGAATCAAAGACCCAAACATAAAAACTCAAACTATAAGATCTTAGAAAATTCTGGAGAAACCCTTAAGGAAATTGGAATAGGCTACCAACTGCTGACCAAAATCCCAAATGCCCACACCATAAGAGATGAGATAGACAAATGGGCCCTCATCAAACTGAAAGACTTCTGCAAGGCAAAAGAAACCATTAAGAGAGCGGGGAGACATCCCATAGACTGGGAAAAAATATTTGCCAACTGTATATCTGGCAAAGGCCTTACATCTCAGATCTATAAACAACTCAAACATGCCAAAAACAAAAACGAAAAACAAATAACCCTATTAAAAAGTGGGCAAAGATATGAATAAACACTTCTCAAAAGAAGACACCAAGCAGCCAACAGATACATGAAAAATGCTCAGCCTTACTAGTCATCAAAGAAACACAAATTAAAACCACACTGAGATACCATCTAACTCCAATCAGGATGGCCATCATCAATAACTCAAAAAGCAACAAATGCTGGGGAGAATGCTGCAAAAAGGGAACACTTCTACACTGTTGGTGTGAGTGTAAACTAGTAGAACCCCTGTGGAAAACAGTGTGGCAATTCCTAAAAGATCTAAAAATCGATCTTCTATATGACCCAGCAATCCCACTGCTTGGAATATACCTGGCGGAACCGATCATTCTATAAAAAAGATACATGCACACACATGTTTATTGCAGCATTATTCACAA